>OY998135.1:5351348-5373541 GCA_963921915.1 Hyposoter dolosus | reverse complement strand
TTTGGGTTTCTGGAAAAAATTTTATCCACCCTTTTCGGAAAAATAAAAATAAAAACTTTCAATCCCGAAGCTGTGGCTCTGAGACGAGTTTTCGTAGATCTGGCAAATCCCAGTGATAAAGGAAGTCTCCCTGCGTGTCCTCGTGAAGAGTTCTAGTCGTTTGGGTTTCTGGAAAAAATTTTATCCACCCTTTTCGGAAAAATAAAAATAAAAACTTTCAATCCCGAAGCTGTGGCTCTGAGACGAGTTTTCGTAGATCTGGCAATTCCCAGTGATAAAGGAAGTCTCCCTGCGTGTCCTCGTGAAGAGTTCTAGTCGTTTGGGTTTCTGGAAAAAATTTTATCCACCCTTTTCGGAAAAATAAAAATAAAAACTTTCAATCCTGAAGCTGTGGCTCTGAGACGAGTTTTCGTAGATCTGGCAATTCCCAGTGATAAAGGAAGTCTCCCTGCGTGTCCTCGTGAAGAGTTCTAGTCGTTTGGGTTTCTGGAAAAAATTTTATCCACCCTTTTCGGAAAAATAAAAATAAAAACTTTCAATCCCGAAGCTGTGGCTCTGAGACGAGTTTTCGTAGATCTGGCAATTCCCAGTGATAAAGGAAGTCTCCCTGCGTGTCCTCGTGAAGAGTTCTAGTCGTTTGGGTTTCTGGAAAAAATTTTATCCACCCTTTTCGGAAAAATAAAAATAAAAACTTTCAATCCCGAAGCTGTGGCTCTGAGACGAGGTTTCGTAGATCTGGCAATTCCCAGTGATAAAGGAAGTCTCCCTGCGTGTCCTCGTGAAGAGTTCTAGTCGTTTGGGTTTCTGGAAAAAATTTTATCCACCCTTTTCGGAAAAATAAAAATAAAAACTTTCAATCCCGAAGCTGTGGCTCTCAGACGAGTTTTCGTAGATCTGGCAATTCCCAGTGATAAAGGAAGTCTCCCTGCGTGTGCTCGTGAAGAGTTCTAGTCGTTTGCGTTTCTGGAAAAATTTTTATCCACCCTTTTCGGAAAAATAAAAATAAAAAGTTTCAATCCCGAAGCTGTGGCTCTGAGACGAGTTTTCGTAGATCTGGCAATTCCCAGTGATAAAGGAAGTCTCCCTGCGTGTCCTCGTGAAGAGTTCTAGTCGTTTGCGTTTCTGGAAAAATTTTTACCGACCCTTTTCGAAAAAATAAAAACAAAAAGTTTCAATCCCGAAGCTGAGGCTCTGAGACGAGTTTTCGTAGATCTGGCAATTCCCAGTGATAAAGGAAGTCTCCCTGCGTGTCCTCGTGAAGAGTTCTAGTCGTTTGGGTTTCTGGAAAAAATTTTATCCACCCTTTTCGGAAAAATAAAAATAAAAACTTTCAATCCCGAAGCTGTGGCTCTCAGACGAGTTTTCGTAGATCTGGCAATTCCCAGTGATAAAGGAAGTCTCCCTGCGTGTGCTCGTGAAGAGTTCTAGTCGTTTGCGTTTCTGGAAAAATTTTTATCCACCCTTTTCGGAAAAATAAAAATAAAAAGTTTCAATCCCGAAGCTGTGGCTCTGAGACGAGTTTTCGTAGATCTGGCAATTCCCAGTGATAAAGGAAGTCTCCCTGCGTGTCCTCGTGAAGAGTTCTAGTCGTTTGCGTTTCTGGAAAAATTTTTATCCACCCTTTTCGGAAAAATAAAAATAAAAACTTTCAATCCCGAAGCTGTGGCTCTGAGACGAGTTTTCGTAGATCTGGCAATTCCCAGTGATGAAGGAAGTCTCCCTGCGTGTCCTCGTGAAGAGTTCTAGTCGTTTGGGTTTCTGGAAAAAATTTTATCCACCCTTTTCGGAAAAATAAAAATAAAAACTTTCAATCCCGAAGCTGTGGCTCTGAGACGAGTTTTCGTAGATCTGGCAATTCCCAGTGATAAAGGAAGTCTCCCTGCGTGTCCTCGTGAAGAGTTCTAGTCGTTTGGGTTTCTGGAAAAAATTTTATCCACCCTTTTCGGAAAAATAAAAATAAAAACTTTCAATCCCGAAGCTGTGGCTCTGAGACGAGGTTTCGTAGATCTGGCAATTCCCAGTGATAAAGGAAGTCTCCCTGCGTGTGCTCGTGAAGAGTTCTAGTCGTTTGCGTTTCTGGAAAAATTTTTACCGACCCTTTTCGAAAAAATAAAAACAAAAAGTTTCAATCCCGAAGCTGAGGCTCTGAGACGAGTTTTCGTAGATCTGGCAAATCCCAGTGATAAAGGAAGTCTCCCTGCGTGTCCTCGTGAAGAGTTCTAGTCGTTTGGGTTTCTGGAAAAAATTTTATCCACCCTTTTCGGAAAAATAAAAATAAAAACTTTCAATCCCGAAGCTGTGGCTCTGAGACGATTTTTCGTAGATCTGGCAATTCCCAGTGATAAAGGAAGTCTCCCTGCGTGTCCTCGTGAAGAGTTCTAGTCGTTTGGGTTTCTGGAAAAATTTTTATCCACCCTTTTCGGAAAAATAAAAATAAAAACTTTCAATCCCGAAGCTGTGGCTCTGAGACGAGTTTTCGTAGATCTGGCAATTCCCAGTGATAAAGGAAGTCTCCCTGCGTGTCCTCGTGAAGAGTTCTAGTCGTTTGGGTTTCTGGAAAAAATTTTATCCACCCTTTTCGGAAAAATAAAAATAAAAACTTTCAATCCCGAAGCTGTGGCTCTGAGACGAGGTTTCGTAGATCTGGCAATTCCCAGTGATAAAGGAAGTCTCCCTGCGTGTGCTCGTGAAGAGTTCTAGTCGTTTGCGTTTCTGGAAAAATTTTTACCGACCCTTTTCGAAAAAATAAAAACAAAAAGTTTCAATCCCGAAGCTGAGGCTCTGAGACGAGTTTTCGTAGATCTGGCAAATCCCAGTGATAAAGGAAGTCTCCCTGCGTGTCCTCGTGAAGAGTTCTAGTCGTTTGGGTTTCTGGAAAAAATTTTATCCACCCTTTTCGGAAAAATAAAAATAAAAACTTTCAATCCCGAAGCTGTGGCTCTGAGACGATTTTTCGTAGATCTGGCAATTCCCAGTGATAAAGGAAGTCTCCCTGCGTGTCCTCGTGAAGAGTTCTAGTCGTTTGGGTTTCTGGAAAAATTTTTATCCACCCTTTTCGGAAAAATAAAAATAAAAACTTTCAATCCCGAAGCTGTGGCTCTGAGACGAGTTTTCGTAGATCTGGCAATTCCCAGTGATAAAGGAAGTCTCCCTGCGTGTCCTCGTGAAGAGTTCTAGTCGTTTGGGTTTCTGGAAAAAATTTTATCCACCCTTTTCGGAAAAATAAAAATAAAAACTTTCAATCCCGAAGCTGTGGCTCTGAGACGAGTTTTCGTAGATCTGGCAATTCCCAGTGATAAAGGGAGTCTTCCTGCGTGTCCTCGTGAAGAGTTCTAGTCGTTTGGGTTTCTGGAAAAATTTTTATCCACCCTTTTCGGAAAAATAAAAATAAAAACTTTCAATCCCGAAGCTGTGGCTCTGAGACGAGTTTTCGTAGATCTGGCAATTCCCAGTGATAAAGGAAGTCTCCCTGCGTGTCCTCGTGAAGAGTTCTAGTCGTTTGGGTTTCTGGAAAAAATTTTATCCACCCTTTTCGGAAAAATAAAAATAAAAACTTTCAATCCCGAAGCTGTGGCTCTGAGACGAGTTTTCGTAGATCTGGCAAATCCCAGTGATAAAGGAAGTCTCCCTGCGTGTCCTCGTGAAGAGTTCTAGTCGTTTGGGTTTCTGGAAAAAATTTTATCCACCCTTTTCGGAAAAATAAAAATAAAAACTTTCAATCCCGAAGCTGTGGCTCTGAGACGATTTTTCGTAGATCTGGCAATTCCCAGTGATAAAGGAAGTCTCCCTGCGTGTCCTCGTGAAGAGTTCTAGTCGTTTGGGTTTCTGGAAAAATTTTTATCCACCCTTTTCGGAAAAATAAAAATAAAAACTTTCAATCCCGAAGCTGTGGCTCTGAGACGAGTTTTCGTAGATCTGGCAATTCCCAGTGATAAAGGAAGTCTCCCTGCGTGTCCTCGTGAAGAGTTCTAGTCGTTTGGGTTTCTGGAAAAAATTTTATCCACCCTTTTCGAAAAAATAAAAACAAAAAGTTTCAATCCCGAAGCTGAGGCTCTGAGACGAGTTTTCGTAGATCTGGCAAATCCCAGTGATAAAGGAAGTCTCCCTGCGTGTCCTCGTGAAGAGTTCTAGTCGTTTGGGTTTCTGGAAAAAATTTTATCCACCCTTTTCGAAAAAATAAAAACAAAAAGTTTCAATCCCGAAGCTGAGGCTCTGAGACGAGTTTTCGTAGATCTGGCAAATCCCAGTGATAAAGGAAGTCTCCCTGCGTGTCCTCGTGAAGAGTTCTAGTCGTTTGGGTTTCTGGAAAAAATTTTATCCACCCTTTTCGGAAAAATAAAAATAAAAACTTTCAATCCCGAAGCTGTGGCTCTGAGACGAGTTTTCGTAGATCTGGCAATTCCCAGTGATAAAGGAAGTCTCCCTGCGTGTCCTCGTGAAGAGTTCTAGTCGTTTGGGTTTCTGGAAAAAATTTTATCCACCCTTTTCGGAAAAATAAAAATAAAAACTTTCAATCCCGAAGCTGTGGCTCTGAGACGAGTTTTCGTAGATCTGGCAATTCCCAGTGATAAAGGGAGTCTTCCTGCGTGTCCTCGTGAAGAGTTCTAGTCGTTTGGGTTTCTGGAAAAATTTTTATCCACCCTTTTCGGAAAAATAAAAATAAAAACTTTCAATCCCGAAGCTGTGGCTCTGAGACGAGGTTTCGTAGATCTGGCAATTCCCAGTGATAAAGGAAGTCTCCCTGCGTGTCCTCGTGAAGAGTTCTAGTCGTTTGGGTTTCTGGAAAAAATTTTATCCACCCTTTTCGGAAAAATAAAAATAAAAACTTTCAATCCCGAAGCTGTGGCTCTCAGACGAGTTTTCGTAGATCTGGCAATTCCCAGTGATAAAGGAAGTCTCCCTGCGTGTGCTCGTGAAAAGTTCTAGTCGTTTGCGTTTCTGGAAAAATTTTTATCCACCCTTTTCGGAAAAATAAAAATAAAAAGTTTCAATCCCGAAGCTGTGGCTCTGAGACGAGTTTTCGTAGATCTGGCAATTCCCAGTGATAAAGGAAGTCTCCCTGCGTGTCCTCGTGAAGAGTTCTAGTCGTTTGCGTTTCTGGAAAAATTTTTATCCACCCTTTTCGGAAAAATAAAAATAAAAACTTTCAATCCCGAAGCTGTGGCTCTGAGACGAGTTTTCGTAGATCTGGCAATTCCCAGTGATAAAGGAAGTCTCCCTACGTGTCCTCGTGAAGAGTTCTAGTCGTTTGGGTTTCTGGAAAAAATTTTATCCACCCTTTTCGGAAAAATAAAAATAAAAACTTTCAATCCCGAAGCTGTGGCTCTGAGACGAGTTTTCGTAGATCTGGCAATTCCCAGTGATAAAGGAAGTCTCCCTGCGTGTCCTCGTGAAGAGTTCTAGTCGTTTGGGTTTCTGGAAAAAATTTTATCCACCCTTTTCGGAAAAATAAAAATAAAAACTTTCAATCCCGAAGCTGTGGCTCTGAGACGAGGTTTCGTAGATCTGGCAATTCCCAGTGATAAAGGAAGTCTCCCTGCGTGTGCTCGTGAAGAGTTCTAGTCGTTTGCGTTTCTGGAAAAATTTTTACCGACCCTTTTCGAAAAAATAAAAACAAAAAGTTTCAATCCCGAAGCTGAGGCTCTGAGACGAGTTTTCGTAGATCTGGCAAATCCCAGTGATAAAGGAAGTCTCCCTGCGTGTCCTCGTGAAGAGTTCTAGTCGTTTGGGTTTCTGGAAAAAATTTTATCCACCCTTTTCGGAAAAATAAAAATAAAAACTTTCAATCCCGAAGCTGTGGCTCTGAGACGAGTTTTCGTAGATCTGGCAATTCCCAGTGATAAAGGAAGTCTCCCTGCGTGTCCTCGTGAAGAGTTCTAGTCGTTTGGGTTTCTGGAAAAAATTTTATCCACCCTTTTCGGAAAAATAAAAATAAAAACTTTCAATCCCGAAGCTGTGGCTCTGAGACGAGGTTTCGTAGATCTGGCAATTCCCAGTGATAAAGGAAGTCTCCCTGCGTGTGCTCGTGAAGAGTTCTAGTCGTTTGCGTTTCTGGAAAAATTTTTACCGACCCTTTTCGAAAAAATAAAAACAAAAAGTTTCAATCCCGAAGCTGAGGCTCTGAGACGAGTTTTCGTAGATCTGGCAAATCCCAGTGATAAAGGAAGTCTCCCTGCGTGTCCTCGTGAAGAGTTCTAGTCGTTTGGGTTTCTGGAAAAAATTTTATCCACCCTTTTCGGAAAAATAAAAATAAAAACTTTCAATCCCGAAGCTGTGGCTCTGAGACGATTTTTCGTAGATCTGGCAATTCCCAGTGATAAAGGAAGTCTCCCTGCGTGTCCTCGTGAAGAGTTCTAGTCGTTTGGGTTTCTGGAAAAATTTTTATCCACCCTTTTCGGAAAAATAAAAATAAAAACTTTCAATCCCGAAGCTGTGGCTCTGAGACGAGTTTTCGTAGATCTGGCAATTCCCAGTGATAAAGGAAGTCTCCCTGCGTGTCCTCGTGAAGAGTTCTAGTCGTTTGGGTTTCTGGAAAAAATTTAATCCACCCTTTTCGGAAAAATAAAAATAAAAACTTTCAATCCCGAAGCTGTGGCTCTGAGACGAGTTTTCGTAGATCTGGCAATTCCCAGTGATAAAGGGAGTCTTCCTGCGTGTCCTCGTGAAGAGTTCTAGTCGTTTGGGTTTCTGGAAAAATTTTTATCCACCCTTTTCGGAAAAATAAAAATAAAAACTTTCAATCCCGAAGCTGTGGCTCTGAGACGAGTTTTCGTAGATCTGGCAATTCCCAGTGATAAAGGAAGTCTCCCTGCGTGTCCTCGTGAAGAGTTCTAGTCGTTTGGGTTTCTGGAAAAAATTTTATCCACCCTTTTCGGAAAAATAAAAATAAAAACTTTCAATCCCGAAGCTGTGGCTCTGAGACGAGTTTTCGTAGATCTGGCAAATCCCAGTGATAAAGGAAGTCTCCCTGCGTGTCCTCGTGAAGAGTTCTAGTCGTTTGGGTTTCTGGAAAAAATTTTATCCACCCTTTTCGGAAAAATAAAAATAAAAACTTTCAATCCCGAAGCTGTGGCTCTGAGACGAGTTTTCGTAGATCTGGCAATTCCCAGTGATAAAGGAAGTCTCCCTGCGTGTCCTCGTGAAGAGTTCTAGTCGTTTGGGTTTCTGGAAAAAATTTTATCCACCCTTTTCGGAAAAATAAAAATAAAAACTTTCAATCCTGAAGCTGTGGCTCTGAGACGAGTTTTCGTAGATCTGGCAATTCCCAGTGATAAAGGAAGTCTCCCTGCGTGTCCTCGTGAAGAGTTCTAGTCGTTTGGGTTTCTGGAAAAAATTTTATCCACCCTTTTCGGAAAAATAAAAATAAAAACTTTCAATCCCGAAGCTGTGGCTCTGAGACGAGTTTTCGTAGATCTGGCAATTCCCAGTGATAAAGGAAGTCTCCCTGCGTGTCCTCGTGAAGAGTTCTAGTCGTTTGGGTTTCTGGAAAAAATTTTATCCACCCTTTTCGGAAAAATAAAAATAAAAACTTTCAATCCCGAAGCTGTGGCTCTGAGACGAGGTTTCGTAGATCTGGCAATTCCCAGTGATAAAGGAAGTCTCCCTGCGTGTCCTCGTGAAGAGTTCTAGTCGTTTGGGTTTCTGGAAAAAATTTTATCCACCCTTTTCGGAAAAATAAAAATAAAAACTTTCAATCCCGAAGCTGTGGCTCTCAGACGAGTTTTCGTAGATCTGGCAATTCCCAGTGATAAAGGAAGTCTCCCTGCGTGTGCTCGTGAAGAGTTCTAGTCGTTTGCGTTTCTGGAAAAATTTTTATCCACCCTTTTCGGAAAAATAAAAATAAAAAGTTTCAATCCCGAAGCTGTGGCTCTGAGACGAGTTTTCGTAGATCTGGCAATTCCCAGTGATAAAGGAAGTCTCCCTGCGTGTCCTCGTGAAGAGTTCTAGTCGTTTGCGTTTCTGGAAAAATTTTTACCGACCCTTTTCGAAAAAATAAAAACAAAAAGTTTCAATCCCGAAGCTGAGGCTCTGAGACGAGTTTTCGTAGATCTGGCAATTCCCAGTGATAAAGGAAGTCTCCCTGCGTGTCCTCGTGAAGAGTTCTAGTCGTTTGGGTTTCTGGAAAAAATTTTATCCACCCTTTTCGGAAAAATAAAAATAAAAACTTTCAATCCCGAAGCTGTGGCTCTCAGACGAGTTTTCGTAGATCTGGCAATTCCCAGTGATAAAGGAAGTCTCCCTGCGTGTGCTCGTGAAGAGTTCTAGTCGTTTGCGTTTCTGGAAAAATTTTTATCCACCCTTTTCGGAAAAATAAAAATAAAAAGTTTCAATCCCGAAGCTGTGGCTCTGAGACGAGTTTTCGTAGATCTGGCAATTCCCAGTGATAAAGGAAGTCTCCCTGCGTGTCCTCGTGAAGAGTTCTAGTCGTTTGCGTTTCTGGAAAAATTTTTATCCACCCTTTTCGGAAAAATAAAAATAAAAACTTTCAATCCCGAAGCTGTGGCTCTGAGACGAGTTTTCGTAGATCTGGCAATTCCCAGTGATGAAGGAAGTCTCCCTGCGTGTCCTCGTGAAGAGTTCTAGTCGTTTGGGTTTCTGGAAAAAATTTTATCCACCCTTTTCGGAAAAATAAAAATAAAAACTTTCAATCCCGAAGCTGTGGCTCTGAGACGAGTTTTCGTAGATCTGGCAATTCCCAGTGATAAAGGAAGTCTCCCTGCGTGTCCTCGTGAAGAGTTCTAGTCGTTTGGGTTTCTGGAAAAAATTTTATCCACCCTTTTCGGAAAAATAAAAATAAAAACTTTCAATCCCGAAGCTGTGGCTCTGAGACGAGGTTTCGTAGATCTGGCAATTCCCAGTGATAAAGGAAGTCTCCCTGCGTGTGCTCGTGAAGAGTTCTAGTCGTTTGCGTTTCTGGAAAAATTTTTACCGACCCTTTTCGAAAAAATAAAAACAAAAAGTTTCAATCCCGAAGCTGAGGCTCTGAGACGAGTTTTCGTAGATCTGGCAAATCCCAGTGATAAAGGAAGTCTCCCTGCGTGTCCTCGTGAAGAGTTCTAGTCGTTTGCGTTTCTGGAAAAATTTTTATCCACCCTGTTCGGAAAAATAAAAATAAAAAGTTTCAATCCCGAAGCTGTGGCTCTGAGACGAGTTTTCGTAGATCTGGCAATTCCCAGTGATAAAGGAAGTCTCCCTGCGTGTCCTCGTGAAGAGTTCTAGTCGTTTGCGTTTCTGGAAAAATTTTTATCCACCCTTTTCGGAAAAATAAAAATAAAAACTTTCAATCCCGAAGCTGTGGCTCTGAGACGAGTTTTCGTAGATCTGGCAATTCCCAGTGATAAAGGAAGTCTCCCTGCGTGTCCTCGTGAAGAGTTCTAGTCGTTTGGGTTTCTGGAAAAAATTTTATCCACCCTTTTCGGAAAAATAAAAATAAAAACTTTCAATCCCGAAGCTGTGGCTCTGAGACGAGTTTTCGTAGATCTGGCAATTCCCAGTGATAAAGGAAGTCTCCCTGCGTGTCCTCGTGAAGAGTTCTAGTCGTTTGGGTTTCTGGAAAAAATTTTATCCACCCTTTTCGGAAAAATAAAAATAAAAACTTTCAATCCCGAAGCTGTGGCTCTGAGACGAGGTTTCGTAGATCTGGCAATTCCCAGTGATAAAGGAAGTCTCCCTGCGTGTGCTCGTGAAGAGTTCTAGTCGTTTGCGTTTCTGGAAAAATTTTTACCGACCCTTTTCGAAAAAATAAAAACAAAAAGTTTCAATCCCGAAGCTGAGGCTCTGAGACGAGTTTTCGTAGATCTGGCAAATCCCAGTGATAAAGGAAGTCTCCCTGCGTGTCCTCGTGAAGAGTTCTAGTCGTTTGGGTTTCTGGAAAAAATTTTATCCACCCTTTTCGGAAAAATAAAAATAAAAACTTTCAATCCCGAAGCTGTGGCTCTGAGACGATTTTTCGTAGATCTGGCAATTCCCAGTGATAAAGGAAGTCTCCCTGCGTGTCCTCGTGAAGAGTTCTAGTCGTTTGGGTTTCTGGAAAAATTTTTATCCACCCTTTTCGGAAAAATAAAAATAAAAACTTTCAATCCCGAAGCTGTGGCTCTGAGACGAGTTTTCGTAGATCTGGCAATTCCCAGTGATAAAGGAAGTCTCCCTGCGTGTCCTCGTGAAGAGTTCTAGTCGTTTGGGTTTCTGGAAAAAATTTTATCCACCCTTTTCGGAAAAATAAAAATAAAAACTTTCAATCCCGAAGCTGTGGCTCTGAGACGAGTTTTCGTAGATCTGGCAATTCCCAGTGATAAAGGGAGTCTTCCTGCGTGTCCTCGTGAAGAGTTCTAGTCGTTTGGGTTTCTGGAAAAATTTTTATCCACCCTTTTCGGAAAAATAAAAATAAAAACTTTCAATCCCGAAGCTGTGGCTCTGAGACGAGTTTTCGTAGATCTGGCAATTCCCAGTGATAAAGGAAGTCTCCCTGCGTGTCCTCGTGAAGAGTTCTAGTCGTTTGGGTTTCTGGAAAAAATTTTATCCACCCTTTTCGGAAAAATAAAAATAAAAACTTTCAATCCCGAAGCTGTGGCTCTGAGACGAGTTTTCGTAGATCTGGCAAATCCCAGTGATAAAGGAAGTCTCCCTGCGTGTCCTCGTGAAGAGTTCTAGTCGTTTGGGTTTCTGGAAAAAATTTTATCCACCCTTTTCGGAAAAATAAAAATAAAAACTTTCAATCCCGAAGCTGTGGCTCTGAGACGATTTTTCGTAGATCTGGCAATTCCCAGTGATAAAGGAAGTCTCCCTGCGTGTCCTCGTGAAGAGTTCTAGTCGTTTGGGTTTCTGGAAAAATTTTTATCCACCCTTTTCGGAAAAATAAAAATAAAAACTTTCAATCCCGAAGCTGTGGCTCTGAGACGAGTTTTCGTAGATCTGGCAATTCCCAGTGATAAAGGAAGTCTCCCTGCGTGTCCTCGTGAAGAGTTCTAGTCGTTTGGGTTTCTGGAAAAAATTTTATCCACCCTTTTCGAAAAAATAAAAACAAAAAGTTTCAATCCCGAAGCTGAGGCTCTGAGACGAGTTTTCGTAGATCTGGCAAATCCCAGTGATAAAGGAAGTCTCCCTGCGTGTCCTCGTGAAGAGTTCTAGTCGTTTGGGTTTCTGGAAAAAATTTTATCCACCCTTTTCGAAAAAATAAAAACAAAAAGTTTCAATCCCGAAGCTGAGGCTCTGAGACGAGTTTTCGTAGATCTGGCAAATCCCAGTGATAAAGGAAGTCTCCCTGCGTGTCCTCGTGAAGAGTTCTAGTCGTTTGGGTTTCTGGAAAAAATTTTATCCACCCTTTTCGGAAAAATAAAAATAAAAACTTTCAATCCCGAAGCTGTGGCTCTGAGACGAGTTTTCGTAGATCTGGCAATTCCCAGTGATAAAGGAAGTCTCCCTGCGTGTCCTCGTGAAGAGTTCTAGTCGTTTGGGTTTCTGGAAAAAATTTTATCCACCCTTTTCGGAAAAATAAAAATAAAAACTTTCAATCCCGAAGCTGTGGCTCTGAGACGAGTTTTCGTAGATCTGGCAATTCCCAGTGATAAAGGGAGTCTTCCTGCGTGTCCTCGTGAAGAGTTCTAGTCGTTTGGGTTTCTGGAAAAATTTTTATCCACCCTTTTCGGAAAAATAAAAATAAAAACTTTCAATCCCGAAGCTGTGGCTCTGAGACGAGGTTTCGTAGATCTGGCAATTCCCAGTGATAAAGGAAGTCTCCCTGCGTGTCCTCGTGAAGAGTTCTAGTCGTTTGGGTTTCTGGAAAAAATTTTATCCACCCTTTTCGGAAAAATAAAAATAAAAACTTTCAATCCCGAAGCTGTGGCTCTCAGACGAGTTTTCGTAGATCTGGCAATTCCCAGTGATAAAGGAAGTCTCCCTGCGTGTGCTCGTGAAAAGTTCTAGTCGTTTGCGTTTCTGGAAAAATTTTTATCCACCCTTTTCGGAAAAATAAAAATAAAAAGTTTCAATCCCGAAGCTGTGGCTCTGAGACGAGTTTTCGTAGATCTGGCAATTCCCAGTGATAAAGGAAGTCTCCCTGCGTGTCCTCGTGAAGAGTTCTAGTCGTTTGCGTTTCTGGAAAAATTTTTATCCACCCTTTTCGGAAAAATAAAAATAAAAACTTTCAATCCCGAAGCTGTGGCTCTGAGACGAGTTTTCGTAGATCTGGCAATTCCCAGTGATAAAGGAAGTCTCCCTACGTGTCCTCGTGAAGAGTTCTAGTCGTTTGGGTTTCTGGAAAAAATTTTATCCACCCTTTTCGGAAAAATAAAAATAAAAACTTTCAATCCCGAAGCTGTGGCTCTGAGACGAGTTTTCGTAGATCTGGCAATTCCCAGTGATAAAGGAAGTCTCCCTGCGTGTCCTCGTGAAGAGTTCTAGTCGTTTGGGTTTCTGGAAAAAATTTTATCCACCCTTTTCGGAAAAATAAAAATAAAAACTTTCAATCCCGAAGCTGTGGCTCTGAGACGAGGTTTCGTAGATCTGGCAATTCCCAGTGATAAAGGAAGTCTCCCTGCGTGTGCTCGTGAAGAGTTCTAGTCGTTTGCGTTTCTGGAAAAATTTTTACCGACCCTTTTCGAAAAAATAAAAACAAAAAGTTTCAATCCCGAAGCTGAGGCTCTGAGACGAGTTTTCGTAGATCTGGCAAATCCCAGTGATAAAGGAAGTCTCCCTGCGTGTCCTCGTGAAGAGTTCTAGTCGTTTGGGTTTCTGGAAAAAATTTTATCCACCCTTTTCGGAAAAATAAAAATAAAAACTTTCAATCCCGAAGCTGTGGCTCTGAGACGAGTTTTCGTAGATCTGGCAATTCCCAGTGATAAAGGAAGTCTCCCTGCGTGTCCTCGTGAAGAGTTCTAGTCGTTTGGGTTTCTGGAAAAAATTTTATCCACCCTTTTCGGAAAAATAAAAATAAAAACTTTCAATCCCGAAGCTGTGGCTCTGAGACGAGGTTTCGTAGATCTGGCAATTCCCAGTGATAAAGGAAGTCTCCCTGCGTGTGCTCGTGAAGAGTTCTAGTCGTTTGCGTTTCTGGAAAAATTTTTACCGACCCTTTTCGAAAAAATAAAAACAAAAAGTTTCAATCCCGAAGCTGAGGCTCTGAGACGAGTTTTCGTAGATCTGGCAAATCCCAGTGATAAAGGAAGTCTCCCTGCGTGTCCTCGTGAAGAGTTCTAGTCGTTTGGGTTTCTGGAAAAAATTTTATCCACCCTTTTCGGAAAAATAAAAATAAAAACTTTCAATCCCGAAGCTGTGGCTCTGAGACGATTTTTCGTAGATCTGGCAATTCCCAGTGATAAAGGAAGTCTCCCTGCGTGTCCTCGTGAAGAGTTCTAGTCGTTTGGGTTTCTGGAAAAATTTTTATCCACCCTTTTCGGAAAAATAAAAATAAAAACTTTCAATCCCGAAGCTGTGGCTCTGAGACGAGTTTTCGTAGATCTGGCAATTCCCAGTGATAAAGGAAGTCTCCCTGCGTGTCCTCGTGAAGAGTTCTAGTCGTTTGGGTTTCTGGAAAAAATTTAATCCACCCTTTTCGGAAAAATAAAAATAAAAACTTTCAATCCCGAAGCTGTGGCTCTGAGACGAGTTTTCGTAGATCTGGCAATTCCCAGTGATAAAGGGAGTCTTCCTGCGTGTCCTCGTGAAGAGTTCTAGTCGTTTGGGTTTCTGGAAAAATTTTTATCCACCCTTTTCGGAAAAATAAAAATAAAAACTTTCAATCCCGAAGCTGTGGCTCTGAGACGAGTTTTCGTAGATCTGGCAATTCCCAGTGATAAAGGAAGTCTCCCTGCGTGTCCTCGTGAAGAGTTCTAGTCGTTTGGGTTTCTGGAAAAAATTTTATCCACCCTTTTCGGAAAAATAAAAATAAAAACTTTCAATCCCGAAGCTGTGGCTCTGAGACGAGTTTTCGTAGATCTGGCAAATCCCAGTGATAAAGGAAGTCTCCCTGCGTGTCCTCGTGAAGAGTTCTAGTCGTTTGGGTTTCTGGAAAAAATTTTATCCACCCTTTTCGGAAAAATAAAAATAAAAACTTTCAATCCCGAAGCTGTGGCTCTGAGACGAGTTTTCGTAGATCTGGCAATTCCCAGTGATAAAGGAAGTCTCCCTGCGTGTCCTCGTGAAGAGTTCTAGTCGTTTGGGTTTCTGGAAAAAATTTTATCCACCCTTTTCGGAAAAATAAAAATAAAAACTTTCAATCCTGAAGCTGTGGCTCTGAGACGAGTTTTCGTAGATCTGGCAATTCCCAGTGATAAAGGAAGTCTCCCTGCGTGTCCTCGTGAAGAGTTCTAGTCGTTTGGGTTTCTGGAAAAAATTTTATCCACCCTTTTCGGAAAAATAAAAATAAAAACTTTCAATCCCGAAGCTGTGGCTCTGAGACGAGTTTTCGTAGATCTGGCAATTCCCAGTGATAAAGGAAGTCTCCCTGCGTGTCCTCGTGAAGAGTTCTAGTCGTTTGGGTTTCTGGAAAAAATTTTATCCACCCTTTTCGGAAAAATAAAAATAAAAACTTTCAATCCCGAAGCTGTGGCTCTGAGACGAGGTTTCGTAGATCTGGCAATTCCCAGTGATAAAGGAAGTCTCCCTGCGTGTCCTCGTGAAGAGTTCTAGTCGTTTGGGTTTCTGGAAAAAATTTTATCCACCCTTTTCGGAAAAATAAAAATAAAAACTTTCAATCCCGAAGCTGTGGCTCTCAGACGAGTTTTCGTAGATCTGGCAATTCCCAGTGATAAAGGAAGTCTCCCTGCGTGTGCTCGTGAAGAGTTCTAGTCGTTTGCGTTTCTGGAAAAATTTTTATCCACCCTTTTCGGAAAAATAAAAATAAAAAGTTTCAATCCCGAAGCTGTGGCTCTGAGACGAGTTTTCGTAGATCTGGCAATTCCCAGTGATAAAGGAAGTCTCCCTGCGTGTCCTCGTGAAGAGTTCTAGTCGTTTGCGTTTCTGGAAAAATTTTTACCGACCCTTTTCGAAAAAATAAAAACAAAAAGTTTCAATCCCGAAGCTGAGGCTCTGAGACGAGTTTTCGTAGATCTGGCAATTCCCAGTGATAAAGGAAGTCTCCCTGCGTGTCCTCGTGAAGAGTTCTAGTCGTTTGGGTTTCTGGAAAAAATTTTATCCACCCTTTTCGGAAAAATAAAAATAAAAACTTTCAATCCCGAAGCTGTGGCTCTCAGACGAGTTTTCGTAGATCTGGCAATTCCCAGTGATAAAGGAAGTCTCCCTGCGTGTGCTCGTGAAGAGTTCTAGTCGTTTGCGTTTCTGGAAAAATTTTTATCCACCCTTTTCGGAAAAATAAAAATAAAAAGTTTCAATCCCGAAGCTGTGGCTCTGAGACGAGTTTTCGTAGATCTGGCAATTCCCAGTGATAAAGGAAGTCTCCCTGCGTGTCCTCGTGAAGAGTTCTAGTCGTTTGCGTTTCTGGAAAAATTTTTATCCACCCTTTTCGGAAAAATAAAAATAAAAACTTTCAATCCCGAAGCTGTGGCTCTGAGACGAGTTTTCGTAGATCTGGCAATTCCCAGTGATGAAGGAAGTCTCCCTGCGTGTCCTCGTGAAGAGTTCTAGTCGTTTGGGTTTCTGGAAAAAATTTTATCCACCCTTTTCGGAAAAATAAAAATAAAAACTTTCAATCCCGAAGCTGTGGCTCTGAGACGAGTTTTCGTAGATCTGGCAATTCCCAGTGATAAAGGAAGTCTCCCTGCGTGTCCTCGTGAAGAGTTCTAGTCGTTTGGGTTTCTGGAAAAAATTTTATCCACCCTTTTCGGAAAAATAAAAATAAAAACTTTCAATCCCGAAGCTGTGGCTCTGAGACGAGGTTTCGTAGATCTGGCAATTCCCAGTGATAAAGGAAGTCTCCCTGCGTGTGCTCGTGAAGAGTTCTAGTCGTTTGCGTTTCTGGAAAAATTTTTACCGACCCTTTTCGAAAAAATAAAAACAAAAAGTTTCAATCCCGAAGCTGAGGCTCTGAGACGAGTTTTCGTAGATCTGGCAAATCCCAGTGATAAAGGAAGTCTCCCTGCGTGTCCTCGTGAAGAGTTCTAGTCGTTTGGGTTTCTGGAAAAAATTTTATCCACCCTTTTCGGAAAAATAAAAATAAAAACTTTCAATCCCGAAGCTGTGGCTCTGAGACGATTTTTCGTAGATCTGGCAATTCCCAGTGATAAAGGAAGTCTCCCTGCGTGTCCTCGTGAAGAGTTCTAGTCGTTTGGGTTTCTGGAAAAATTTTTATCCACCCTTTTCGGAAAAATAAAAATAAAAACTTTCAATCCCGAAGCTGTGGCTCTGAGACGAGTTTTCGTAGATCTGGCAATTCCCAGTGATAAAGGAAGTCTCCCTGCGTGTCCTCGTGAAGAGTTCTAGTCGTTTGGGTTTCTGGAAAAAATTTTATCCACCCTTTTCGGAAAAATAAAAATAAAAACTTTCAATCCCGAAGCTGTGGCTCTGAGACGAGGTTTCGTAGATCTGGCAATTCCCAGTGATAAAGGAAGTCTCCCTGCGTGTGCTCGTGAAGAGTTCTAGTCGTTTGCGTTTCTGGAAAAATTTTTACCGACCCTTTTCGAAAAAATAAAAACAAAAAGTTTCAATCCCGAAGCTGAGGCTCTGAGACGAGTTTTCGTAGATCTGGCAAATCCCAGTGATAAAGGAAGTCTCCCTGCGTGTCCTCGTGAAGAGTTCTAGTCGTTTGGGTTTCTGGAAAAAATTTTATCCACCCTTTTCGGAAAAATAAAAATAAAAACTTTCAATCCCGAAGCTGTGGCTCTGAGACGATTTTTCGTAGATCTGGCAATTCCCAGTGATAAAGGAAGTCTCCCTGCGTGTCCTCGTGAAGAGTTCTAGTCGTTTGGGTTTCTGGAAAAATTTTTATCCACCCTTTTCGGAAAAATAAAAATAAAAACTTTCAATCCCGAAGCTGTGGCTCTGAGACGAGTTTTCGTAGATCTGGCAATTCCCAGTGATAAAGGAAGTCTCCCTGCGTGTCCTCGTGAAGAGTTCTAGTCGTTTGGGTTTCTGGAAAAAATTTTATCCACCCTTTTCGGAAAAATAAAAATAAAAACTTTCAATCCCGAAGCTGTGGCTCTGAGACGAGTTTTCGTAGATCTGGCAATTCCCAGTGATAAAGGGAGTCTTCCTGCGTGTCCTCGTGAAGAGTTCTAGTCGTTTGGGTTTCTGGAAAAATTTTTATCCACCCTTTTCGGAAAAATAAAAATAAAAACTTTCAATCCCGAAGCTGTGGCTCTGAGACGAGTTTTCGTAGATCTGGCAATTCCCAGTGATAAAGGAAGTCTCCCTGCGTGTCCTCGTGAAGAGTTCTAGTCGTTTGGGTTTCTGGAAAAAATTTTATCCACCCTTTTCGGAAAAATAAAAATAAAAACTTTCAATCCCGAAGCTGTGGCTCTGAGACGAGTTTTCGTAGATCTGGCAAATCCCAGTGATAAAGGAAGTCTCCCTGCGTGTCCTCGTGAAGAGTTCTAGTCGTTTGGGTTTCTGGAAAAAATTTTATCCACCCTTTTCGGAAAAATAAAAATAAAAACTTTCAATCCCGAAGCTGTGGCTCTGAGACGATTTTTCGTAGATCTGGCAATTCCCAGTGATAAAGGAAGTCTCCCTGCGTGTCCTCGTGAAGAGTTCTAGTCGTTTGGGTTTCTGGAAAAATTTTTATCCACCCTTTTCGGAAAAATAAAAATAAAAACTTTCAATCCCGAAGCTGTGGCTCTGAGACGAGTTTTCGTAGATCTGGCAATTCCCAGTGATAAAGGAAGTCTCCCTGCGTGTCCTCGTGAAGAGTTCTAGTCGTTTGGGTTTCTGGAAAAAATTTTATCCACCCTTTTCGAAAAAATAAAAACAAAAAGTTTCAATCCCGAAGCTGAGGCTCTGAGACGAGTTTTCGTAGATCTGGCAAATCCCAGTGATAAAGGAAGTCTCCCTGCGTGTCCTCGTGAAGAGTTCTAGTCGTTTGGGTTTCTGGAAAAAATTTTATCCACCCTTTTCGAAAAAATAAAAACAAAAAGTTTCAATCCCGAAGCTGAGGCTCTGAGACGAGTTTTCGTAGATCTGGCAAATCCCAGTGATAAAGGAAGTCTCCCTGCGTGTCCTCGTGAAGAGTTCTAGTCGTTTGGGTTTCTGGAAAAAATTTTATCCACCCTTTTCGGAAAAATAAAAATAAAAACTTTCAATCCCGAAGCTGTGGCTCTGAGACGAGTTTTCGTAGATCTGGCAATTCCCAGTGATAAAGGAAGTCTCCCTGCGTGTCCTCGTGAAGAGTTCTAGTCGTTTGGGTTTCTGGAAAAAATTTTATCCACCCTTTTCGGAAAAATAAAAATAAAAACTTTCAATCCCGAAGCTGTGGCTCTGAGACGAGTTTTCGTAGATCTGGCAATTCCCAGTGATAAAGGGAGTCTTCCTGCGTGTCCTCGTGAAGAGTTCTAGTCGTTTGGGTTTCTGGAAAAATTTTTATCCACCCTTTTCGGAAAAATAAAAATAAAAACTTTCAATCCCGAAGCTGTGGCTCTGAGACGAGGTTTCGTAGATCTGGCAATTCCCAGTGATAAAGGAAGTCTCCCTGCGTGTCCTCGTGAAGAGTTCTAGTCGTTTGGGTTTCTGGAAAAAATTTTATCCACCCTTTTCGGAAAAATAAAAATAAAAACTTTCAATCCCGAAGCTGTGGCTCTCAGACGAGTTTTCGTAGATCTGGCAATTCCCAGTGATAAAGGAAGTCTCCCTGCGTGTGCTCGTGAAAAGTTCTAGTCGTTTGCGTTTCTGGAAAAATTTTTATCCACCCTTTTCGGAAAAATAAAAATAAAAAGTTTCAATCCCGAAGCTGTGGCTCTGAGACGAGTTTTCGTAGATCTGGCAATTCCCAGTGATAAAGGAAGTCTCCCTGCGTGTCCTCGTGAAGAGTTCTAGTCGTTTGCGTTTCTGGAAAAATTTTTATCCACCCTTTTCGGAAAAATAAAAATAAAAACTTTCAATCCCGAAGCTGTGGCTCTGAGACGAGTTTTCGTAGATCTGGCAATTCCCAGTGATAAAGGAAGTCTCCCTACGTGTCCTCGTGAAGAGTTCTAGTCGTTTGGGTTTCTGGAAAAAATTTTATCCACCCTTTTCGGAAAAATAAAAATAAAAACTTTCAATCCCGAAGCTGTGGCTCTGAGACGAGTTTTCGTAGATCTGGCAATTCCCAGTGATAAAGGAAGTCTCCCTGCGTGTCCTCGTGAAGAGTTCTAGTCGTTTGGGTTTCTGGAAAAAATTTTATCCACCCTTTTCGGAAAAATAAAAATAAAAACTTTCAATCCCGAAGCTGTGGCTCTGAGACGAGGTTTCGTAGATCTGGCAATTCCCAGTGATAAAGGAAGTCTCCCTGCGTGTGCTCGTGAAGAGTTCTAGTCGTTTGCGTTTCTGGAAAAATTTTTACCGACCCTTTTCGAAAAAATAAAAACAAAAAGTTTCAATCCCGAAGCTGAGGCTCTGAGACGAGTTTTCGTAGATCTGGCAAATCCCAGTGATAAAGGAAGTCTCCCTGCGTGTCCTCGTGAAGAGTTCTAGTCGTTTGGGTTTCTGGAAAAAATTTTATCCACCCTTTTCGGAAAAATAAAAATAAAAACTTTCAATCCCGAAGCTGTGGCTCTGAGACGAGTTTTCGTAGATCTGGCAATTCCCAGTGATAAAGGAAGTCTCCCTGCGTGTCCTCGTGAAGAGTTCTAGTCGTTTGGGTTTCTGGAAAAAATTTTATCCACCCTTTTCGGAAAAATAAAAATAAAAACTTTCAATCCCGAAGCTGTGGCTCTGAGACGAGGTTTCGTAGATCTGGCAATTCCCAGTGATAAAGGAAGTCTCCCTGCGTGTGCTCGTGAAGAGTTCTAGTCGTTTGCGTTTCTGGAAAAATTTTTACCGACCCTTTTCGAAAAAATAAAAACAAAAAGTTTCAATCCCGAAGCTGAGGCTCTGAGACGAGTTTTCGTAGATCTGGCAAATCCCAGTGATAAAGGAAGTCTCCCTGCGTGTCCTCGTGAAGAGTTCTAGTCGTTTGGGTTTCTGGAAAAAATTTTATCCACCCTTTTCGGAAAAATAAAAATAAAAACTTTCAATCCCGAAGCTGTGGCTCTGAGACGATTTTTCGTAGATCTGGCAATTCCCAGTGATAAAGGAAGTCTCCCTGCGTGTCCTCGTGAAGAGTTCTAGTCGTTTGGGTTTCTGGAAAAATTTTTATCCACCCTTTTCGGAAAAATAAAAATAAAAACTTTCAATCCCGAAGCTGTGGCTCTGAGACGAGTTTTCGTAGATCTGGCAATTCCCAGTGATAAAGGAAGTCTCCCTGCGTGTCCTCGTGAAGAGTTCTAGTCGTTTGGGTTTCTGGAAAAAATTTAATCCACCCTTTTCGGAAAAATAAAAATAAAAACTTTCAATCCCGAAGCTGTGGCTCTGAGACGAGTTTTCGTAGATCTGGCAATTCCCAGTGATAAAGGGAGTCTTCCTGCGTGTCCTCGTGAAGAGTTCTAGTCGTTTGGGTTTCTGGAAAAATTTTTATCCACCCTTTTCGGAAAAATAAAAATAAAAACTTTCAATCCCGAAGCTGTGGCTCTGAGACGAGTTTTCGTAGATCTGGCAATTCCCAGTGATAAAGGAAGTCTCCCTGCGTGTCCTCGTGAAGAGTTCTAGTCGTTTGGGTTTCTGGAAAAAATTTTATCCACCCTTTTCGGAAAAATAAAAATAAAAACTTTCAATCCCGAAGCTGTGGCTCTGAGACGAGTTTTCGTAGATCTGGCAAATCCCAGTGATAAAGGAAGTCTCCCTGCGTGTCCTCGTGAAGAGTTCTAGTCGTTTGGGTTTCTGGAAAAAATTTTATCCACCCTTTTCGGAAAAATAAAAATAAAAACTTTCAATCCCGAAGCTGTGGCTCTGAGACGAGTTTTCGTAGATCTGGCAATTCCCAGTGATAAAGGAAGTCTCCCTGCGTGTCCTCGTGAAGAGTTCTAGTCGTTTGGGTTTCTGGAAAAAATTTTATCCACCCTTTTCGGAAAAATAAAAATAAAAACTTTCAATCCTGAAGCTGTGGCTCTGAGACGAGTTTTCGTAGATCTGGCAATTCCCAGTGATAAAGGAAGTCTCCCTGCGTGTCCTCGTGAAGAGTTCTAGTCGTTTGGGTTTCTGGAAAAAATTTTATCCACCCTTTTCGGAAAAATAAAAATAAAAACTTTCAATCCCGAAGCTGTGGCTCTGAGACGAGTTTTCGTAGATCTGGCAATTCCCAGTGATAAAGGAAGTCTCCCTGCGTGTCCTCGTGAAGAGTTCTAGTCGTTTGGGTTTCTGGAAAAAATTTTATCCACCCTTTTCGGAAAAATAAAAATAAAAACTTTCAATCCCGAAGCTGTGGCTCTGAGACGAGGTTTCGTAGATCTGGCAATTCCCAGTGATAAAGGAAGTCTCCCTGCGTGTCCTCGTGAAGAGTTCTAGTCGTTTGGGTTTCTGGAAAAAATTTTATCCACCCTTTTCGGAAAAATAAAAATAAAAACTTTCAATCCCGAAGCTGTGGCTCTCAGACGAGTTTTCGTAGATCTGGCAATTCCCAGTGATAAAGGAAGTCTCCCTGCGTGTGCTCGTGAAGAGTTCTAGTCGTTTGCGTTTCTGGAAAAATTTTTATCCACCCTTTTCGGAAAAATAAAAATAAAAAGTTTCAATCCCGAAGCTGTGGCTCTGAGACGAGTTTTCGTAGATCTGGCAATTCCCAGTGATAAAGGAAGTCTCCCTGCGTGTCCTCGTGAAGAGTTCTAGTCGTTTGCGTTTCTGGAAAAATTTTTACCGACCCTTTTCGAAAAAATAAAAACAAAAAGTTTCAATCCCGAAGCTGAGGCTCTGAGACGAGTTTTCGTAGATCTGGCAATTCCCAGTGATAAAGGAAGTCTCCCTGCGTGTCCTCGTGAAGAGTTCTAGTCGTTTGGGTTTCTGGAAAAAATTTTATCCACCCTTTTCGGAAAAATAAAAATAAAAACTTTCAATCCCGAAGCTGTGGCTCTCAGACGAGTTTTCGTAGATCTGGCAATTCCCAGTGATAAAGGAAGTCTCCCTGCGTGTGCTCGTGAAGAGTTCTAGTCGTTTGCGTTTCTGGAAAAATTTTTATCCACCCTTTTCGGAAAAATAAAAATAAAAAGTTTCAATCCCGAAGCTGTGGCTCTGAGACGAGTTTT
>OY998135.1:5326626-5351148 GCA_963921915.1 Hyposoter dolosus | reverse complement strand
AAAACTTTCAATCCTGAAGCTGTGGCTCTGAGACGAGTTTTCGTAGATCTGGCAATTCCCAGTGATAAAGGAAGTCTCCCTGCGTGTCCTCGTGAAGAGTTCTAGTCGTTTGGGTTTCTGGAAAAAATTTTATCCACCCTTTTCGGAAAAATAAAAATAAAAACTTTCAATCCCGAAGCTGTGGCTCTGAGACGAGTTTTCGTAGATCTGGCAATTCCCAGTGATAAAGGAAGTCTCCCTGCGTGTCCTCGTGAAGAGTTCTAGTCGTTTGGGTTTCTGGAAAAAATTTTATCCACCCTTTTCGGAAAAATAAAAATAAAAACTTTCAATCCCGAAGCTGTGGCTCTGAGACGAGGTTTCGTAGATCTGGCAATTCCCAGTGATAAAGGAAGTCTCCCTGCGTGTCCTCGTGAAGAGTTCTAGTCGTTTGGGTTTCTGGAAAAAATTTTATCCACCCTTTTCGGAAAAATAAAAATAAAAACTTTCAATCCCGAAGCTGTGGCTCTCAGACGAGTTTTCGTAGATCTGGCAATTCCCAGTGATAAAGGAAGTCTCCCTGCGTGTGCTCGTGAAGAGTTCTAGTCGTTTGCGTTTCTGGAAAAATTTTTATCCACCCTTTTCGGAAAAATAAAAATAAAAAGTTTCAATCCCGAAGCTGTGGCTCTGAGACGAGTTTTCGTAGATCTGGCAATTCCCAGTGATAAAGGAAGTCTCCCTGCGTGTCCTCGTGAAGAGTTCTAGTCGTTTGCGTTTCTGGAAAAATTTTTACCGACCCTTTTCGAAAAAATAAAAACAAAAAGTTTCAATCCCGAAGCTGAGGCTCTGAGACGAGTTTTCGTAGATCTGGCAATTCCCAGTGATAAAGGAAGTCTCCCTGCGTGTCCTCGTGAAGAGTTCTAGTCGTTTGGGTTTCTGGAAAAAATTTTATCCACCCTTTTCGGAAAAATAAAAATAAAAACTTTCAATCCCGAAGCTGTGGCTCTCAGACGAGTTTTCGTAGATCTGGCAATTCCCAGTGATAAAGGAAGTCTCCCTGCGTGTGCTCGTGAAGAGTTCTAGTCGTTTGCGTTTCTGGAAAAATTTTTATCCACCCTTTTCGGAAAAATAAAAATAAAAAGTTTCAATCCCGAAGCTGTGGCTCTGAGACGAGTTTTCGTAGATCTGGCAATTCCCAGTGATAAAGGAAGTCTCCCTGCGTGTCCTCGTGAAGAGTTCTAGTCGTTTGCGTTTCTGGAAAAATTTTTATCCACCCTTTTCGGAAAAATAAAAATAAAAACTTTCAATCCCGAAGCTGTGGCTCTGAGACGAGTTTTCGTAGATCTGGCAATTCCCAGTGATGAAGGAAGTCTCCCTGCGTGTCCTCGTGAAGAGTTCTAGTCGTTTGGGTTTCTGGAAAAAATTTTATCCACCCTTTTCGGAAAAATAAAAATAAAAACTTTCAATCCCGAAGCTGTGGCTCTGAGACGAGTTTTCGTAGATCTGGCAATTCCCAGTGATAAAGGAAGTCTCCCTGCGTGTCCTCGTGAAGAGTTCTAGTCGTTTGGGTTTCTGGAAAAAATTTTATCCACCCTTTTCGGAAAAATAAAAATAAAAACTTTCAATCCCGAAGCTGTGGCTCTGAGACGAGGTTTCGTAGATCTGGCAATTCCCAGTGATAAAGGAAGTCTCCCTGCGTGTGCTCGTGAAGAGTTCTAGTCGTTTGCGTTTCTGGAAAAATTTTTACCGACCCTTTTCGAAAAAATAAAAACAAAAAGTTTCAATCCCGAAGCTGAGGCTCTGAGACGAGTTTTCGTAGATCTGGCAAATCCCAGTGATAAAGGAAGTCTCCCTGCGTGTCCTCGTGAAGAGTTCTAGTCGTTTGGGTTTCTGGAAAAAATTTTATCCACCCTTTTCGGAAAAATAAAAATAAAAACTTTCAATCCCGAAGCTGTGGCTCTGAGACGATTTTTCGTAGATCTGGCAATTCCCAGTGATAAAGGAAGTCTCCCTGCGTGTCCTCGTGAAGAGTTCTAGTCGTTTGGGTTTCTGGAAAAATTTTTATCCACCCTTTTCGGAAAAATAAAAATAAAAACTTTCAATCCCGAAGCTGTGGCTCTGAGACGAGTTTTCGTAGATCTGGCAATTCCCAGTGATAAAGGAAGTCTCCCTGCGTGTCCTCGTGAAGAGTTCTAGTCGTTTGGGTTTCTGGAAAAAATTTTATCCACCCTTTTCGGAAAAATAAAAATAAAAACTTTCAATCCCGAAGCTGTGGCTCTGAGACGAGGTTTCGTAGATCTGGCAATTCCCAGTGATAAAGGAAGTCTCCCTGCGTGTGCTCGTGAAGAGTTCTAGTCGTTTGCGTTTCTGGAAAAATTTTTACCGACCCTTTTCGAAAAAATAAAAACAAAAAGTTTCAATCCCGAAGCTGAGGCTCTGAGACGAGTTTTCGTAGATCTGGCAAATCCCAGTGATAAAGGAAGTCTCCCTGCGTGTCCTCGTGAAGAGTTCTAGTCGTTTGGGTTTCTGGAAAAAATTTTATCCACCCTTTTCGGAAAAATAAAAATAAAAACTTTCAATCCCGAAGCTGTGGCTCTGAGACGATTTTTCGTAGATCTGGCAATTCCCAGTGATAAAGGAAGTCTCCCTGCGTGTCCTCGTGAAGAGTTCTAGTCGTTTGGGTTTCTGGAAAAATTTTTATCCACCCTTTTCGGAAAAATAAAAATAAAAACTTTCAATCCCGAAGCTGTGGCTCTGAGACGAGTTTTCGTAGATCTGGCAATTCCCAGTGATAAAGGAAGTCTCCCTGCGTGTCCTCGTGAAGAGTTCTAGTCGTTTGGGTTTCTGGAAAAAATTTTATCCACCCTTTTCGGAAAAATAAAAATAAAAACTTTCAATCCCGAAGCTGTGGCTCTGAGACGAGTTTTCGTAGATCTGGCAATTCCCAGTGATAAAGGGAGTCTTCCTGCGTGTCCTCGTGAAGAGTTCTAGTCGTTTGGGTTTCTGGAAAAATTTTTATCCACCCTTTTCGGAAAAATAAAAATAAAAACTTTCAATCCCGAAGCTGTGGCTCTGAGACGAGTTTTCGTAGATCTGGCAATTCCCAGTGATAAAGGAAGTCTCCCTGCGTGTCCTCGTGAAGAGTTCTAGTCGTTTGGGTTTCTGGAAAAAATTTTATCCACCCTTTTCGGAAAAATAAAAATAAAAACTTTCAATCCCGAAGCTGTGGCTCTGAGACGAGTTTTCGTAGATCTGGCAAATCCCAGTGATAAAGGAAGTCTCCCTGCGTGTCCTCGTGAAGAGTTCTAGTCGTTTGGGTTTCTGGAAAAAATTTTATCCACCCTTTTCGGAAAAATAAAAATAAAAACTTTCAATCCCGAAGCTGTGGCTCTGAGACGATTTTTCGTAGATCTGGCAATTCCCAGTGATAAAGGAAGTCTCCCTGCGTGTCCTCGTGAAGAGTTCTAGTCGTTTGGGTTTCTGGAAAAATTTTTATCCACCCTTTTCGGAAAAATAAAAATAAAAACTTTCAATCCCGAAGCTGTGGCTCTGAGACGAGTTTTCGTAGATCTGGCAATTCCCAGTGATAAAGGAAGTCTCCCTGCGTGTCCTCGTGAAGAGTTCTAGTCGTTTGGGTTTCTGGAAAAAATTTTATCCACCCTTTTCGAAAAAATAAAAACAAAAAGTTTCAATCCCGAAGCTGAGGCTCTGAGACGAGTTTTCGTAGATCTGGCAAATCCCAGTGATAAAGGAAGTCTCCCTGCGTGTCCTCGTGAAGAGTTCTAGTCGTTTGGGTTTCTGGAAAAAATTTTATCCACCCTTTTCGAAAAAATAAAAACAAAAAGTTTCAATCCCGAAGCTGAGGCTCTGAGACGAGTTTTCGTAGATCTGGCAAATCCCAGTGATAAAGGAAGTCTCCCTGCGTGTCCTCGTGAAGAGTTCTAGTCGTTTGGGTTTCTGGAAAAAATTTTATCCACCCTTTTCGGAAAAATAAAAATAAAAACTTTCAATCCCGAAGCTGTGGCTCTGAGACGAGTTTTCGTAGATCTGGCAATTCCCAGTGATAAAGGAAGTCTCCCTGCGTGTCCTCGTGAAGAGTTCTAGTCGTTTGGGTTTCTGGAAAAAATTTTATCCACCCTTTTCGGAAAAATAAAAATAAAAACTTTCAATCCCGAAGCTGTGGCTCTGAGACGAGTTTTCGTAGATCTGGCAATTCCCAGTGATAAAGGGAGTCTTCCTGCGTGTCCTCGTGAAGAGTTCTAGTCGTTTGGGTTTCTGGAAAAATTTTTATCCACCCTTTTCGGAAAAATAAAAATAAAAACTTTCAATCCCGAAGCTGTGGCTCTGAGACGAGGTTTCGTAGATCTGGCAATTCCCAGTGATAAAGGAAGTCTCCCTGCGTGTCCTCGTGAAGAGTTCTAGTCGTTTGGGTTTCTGGAAAAAATTTTATCCACCCTTTTCGGAAAAATAAAAATAAAAACTTTCAATCCCGAAGCTGTGGCTCTCAGACGAGTTTTCGTAGATCTGGCAATTCCCAGTGATAAAGGAAGTCTCCCTGCGTGTGCTCGTGAAAAGTTCTAGTCGTTTGCGTTTCTGGAAAAATTTTTATCCACCCTTTTCGGAAAAATAAAAATAAAAAGTTTCAATCCCGAAGCTGTGGCTCTGAGACGAGTTTTCGTAGATCTGGCAATTCCCAGTGATAAAGGAAGTCTCCCTGCGTGTCCTCGTGAAGAGTTCTAGTCGTTTGCGTTTCTGGAAAAATTTTTATCCACCCTTTTCGGAAAAATAAAAATAAAAACTTTCAATCCCGAAGCTGTGGCTCTGAGACGAGTTTTCGTAGATCTGGCAATTCCCAGTGATAAAGGAAGTCTCCCTACGTGTCCTCGTGAAGAGTTCTAGTCGTTTGGGTTTCTGGAAAAAATTTTATCCACCCTTTTCGGAAAAATAAAAATAAAAACTTTCAATCCCGAAGCTGTGGCTCTGAGACGAGTTTTCGTAGATCTGGCAATTCCCAGTGATAAAGGAAGTCTCCCTGCGTGTCCTCGTGAAGAGTTCTAGTCGTTTGGGTTTCTGGAAAAAATTTTATCCACCCTTTTCGGAAAAATAAAAATAAAAACTTTCAATCCCGAAGCTGTGGCTCTGAGACGAGGTTTCGTAGATCTGGCAATTCCCAGTGATAAAGGAAGTCTCCCTGCGTGTGCTCGTGAAGAGTTCTAGTCGTTTGCGTTTCTGGAAAAATTTTTACCGACCCTTTTCGAAAAAATAAAAACAAAAAGTTTCAATCCCGAAGCTGAGGCTCTGAGACGAGTTTTCGTAGATCTGGCAAATCCCAGTGATAAAGGAAGTCTCCCTGCGTGTCCTCGTGAAGAGTTCTAGTCGTTTGGGTTTCTGGAAAAAATTTTATCCACCCTTTTCGGAAAAATAAAAATAAAAACTTTCAATCCCGAAGCTGTGGCTCTGAGACGAGTTTTCGTAGATCTGGCAATTCCCAGTGATAAAGGAAGTCTCCCTGCGTGTCCTCGTGAAGAGTTCTAGTCGTTTGGGTTTCTGGAAAAAATTTTATCCACCCTTTTCGGAAAAATAAAAATAAAAACTTTCAATCCCGAAGCTGTGGCTCTGAGACGAGGTTTCGTAGATCTGGCAATTCCCAGTGATAAAGGAAGTCTCCCTGCGTGTGCTCGTGAAGAGTTCTAGTCGTTTGCGTTTCTGGAAAAATTTTTACCGACCCTTTTCGAAAAAATAAAAACAAAAAGTTTCAATCCCGAAGCTGAGGCTCTGAGACGAGTTTTCGTAGATCTGGCAAATCCCAGTGATAAAGGAAGTCTCCCTGCGTGTCCTCGTGAAGAGTTCTAGTCGTTTGGGTTTCTGGAAAAAATTTTATCCACCCTTTTCGGAAAAATAAAAATAAAAACTTTCAATCCCGAAGCTGTGGCTCTGAGACGATTTTTCGTAGATCTGGCAATTCCCAGTGATAAAGGAAGTCTCCCTGCGTGTCCTCGTGAAGAGTTCTAGTCGTTTGGGTTTCTGGAAAAATTTTTATCCACCCTTTTCGGAAAAATAAAAATAAAAACTTTCAATCCCGAAGCTGTGGCTCTGAGACGAGTTTTCGTAGATCTGGCAATTCCCAGTGATAAAGGAAGTCTCCCTGCGTGTCCTCGTGAAGAGTTCTAGTCGTTTGGGTTTCTGGAAAAAATTTAATCCACCCTTTTCGGAAAAATAAAAATAAAAACTTTCAATCCCGAAGCTGTGGCTCTGAGACGAGTTTTCGTAGATCTGGCAATTCCCAGTGATAAAGGGAGTCTTCCTGCGTGTCCTCGTGAAGAGTTCTAGTCGTTTGGGTTTCTGGAAAAATTTTTATCCACCCTTTTCGGAAAAATAAAAATAAAAACTTTCAATCCCGAAGCTGTGGCTCTGAGACGAGTTTTCGTAGATCTGGCAATTCCCAGTGATAAAGGAAGTCTCCCTGCGTGTCCTCGTGAAGAGTTCTAGTCGTTTGGGTTTCTGGAAAAAATTTTATCCACCCTTTTCGGAAAAATAAAAATAAAAACTTTCAATCCCGAAGCTGTGGCTCTGAGACGAGTTTTCGTAGATCTGGCAAATCCCAGTGATAAAGGAAGTCTCCCTGCGTGTCCTCGTGAAGAGTTCTAGTCGTTTGGGTTTCTGGAAAAAATTTTATCCACCCTTTTCGGAAAAATAAAAATAAAAACTTTCAATCCCGAAGCTGTGGCTCTGAGACGAGTTTTCGTAGATCTGGCAATTCCCAGTGATAAAGGAAGTCTCCCTGCGTGTCCTCGTGAAGAGTTCTAGTCGTTTGGGTTTCTGGAAAAAATTTTATCCACCCTTTTCGGAAAAATAAAAATAAAAACTTTCAATCCTGAAGCTGTGGCTCTGAGACGAGTTTTCGTAGATCTGGCAATTCCCAGTGATAAAGGAAGTCTCCCTGCGTGTCCTCGTGAAGAGTTCTAGTCGTTTGGGTTTCTGGAAAAAATTTTATCCACCCTTTTCGGAAAAATAAAAATAAAAACTTTCAATCCCGAAGCTGTGGCTCTGAGACGAGTTTTCGTAGATCTGGCAATTCCCAGTGATAAAGGAAGTCTCCCTGCGTGTCCTCGTGAAGAGTTCTAGTCGTTTGGGTTTCTGGAAAAAATTTTATCCACCCTTTTCGGAAAAATAAAAATAAAAACTTTCAATCCCGAAGCTGTGGCTCTGAGACGAGGTTTCGTAGATCTGGCAATTCCCAGTGATAAAGGAAGTCTCCCTGCGTGTCCTCGTGAAGAGTTCTAGTCGTTTGGGTTTCTGGAAAAAATTTTATCCACCCTTTTCGGAAAAATAAAAATAAAAACTTTCAATCCCGAAGCTGTGGCTCTCAGACGAGTTTTCGTAGATCTGGCAATTCCCAGTGATAAAGGAAGTCTCCCTGCGTGTGCTCGTGAAGAGTTCTAGTCGTTTGCGTTTCTGGAAAAATTTTTATCCACCCTTTTCGGAAAAATAAAAATAAAAAGTTTCAATCCCGAAGCTGTGGCTCTGAGACGAGTTTTCGTAGATCTGGCAATTCCCAGTGATAAAGGAAGTCTCCCTGCGTGTCCTCGTGAAGAGTTCTAGTCGTTTGCGTTTCTGGAAAAATTTTTACCGACCCTTTTCGAAAAAATAAAAACAAAAAGTTTCAATCCCGAAGCTGAGGCTCTGAGACGAGTTTTCGTAGATCTGGCAATTCCCAGTGATAAAGGAAGTCTCCCTGCGTGTCCTCGTGAAGAGTTCTAGTCGTTTGGGTTTCTGGAAAAAATTTTATCCACCCTTTTCGGAAAAATAAAAATAAAAACTTTCAATCCCGAAGCTGTGGCTCTCAGACGAGTTTTCGTAGATCTGGCAATTCCCAGTGATAAAGGAAGTCTCCCTGCGTGTGCTCGTGAAGAGTTCTAGTCGTTTGCGTTTCTGGAAAAATTTTTATCCACCCTTTTCGGAAAAATAAAAATAAAAAGTTTCAATCCCGAAGCTGTGGCTCTGAGACGAGTTTTCGTAGATCTGGCAATTCCCAGTGATAAAGGAAGTCTCCCTGCGTGTCCTCGTGAAGAGTTCTAGTCGTTTGCGTTTCTGGAAAAATTTTTATCCACCCTTTTCGGAAAAATAAAAATAAAAACTTTCAATCCCGAAGCTGTGGCTCTGAGACGAGTTTTCGTAGATCTGGCAATTCCCAGTGATGAAGGAAGTCTCCCTGCGTGTCCTCGTGAAGAGTTCTAGTCGTTTGGGTTTCTGGAAAAAATTTTATCCACCCTTTTCGGAAAAATAAAAATAAAAACTTTCAATCCCGAAGCTGTGGCTCTGAGACGAGTTTTCGTAGATCTGGCAATTCCCAGTGATAAAGGAAGTCTCCCTGCGTGTCCTCGTGAAGAGTTCTAGTCGTTTGGGTTTCTGGAAAAAATTTTATCCACCCTTTTCGGAAAAATAAAAATAAAAACTTTCAATCCCGAAGCTGTGGCTCTGAGACGAGGTTTCGTAGATCTGGCAATTCCCAGTGATAAAGGAAGTCTCCCTGCGTGTGCTCGTGAAGAGTTCTAGTCGTTTGCGTTTCTGGAAAAATTTTTACCGACCCTTTTCGAAAAAATAAAAACAAAAAGTTTCAATCCCGAAGCTGAGGCTCTGAGACGAGTTTTCGTAGATCTGGCAAATCCCAGTGATAAAGGAAGTCTCCCTGCGTGTCCTCGTGAAGAGTTCTAGTCGTTTGCGTTTCTGGAAAAATTTTTATCCACCCTGTTCGGAAAAATAAAAATAAAAAGTTTCAATCCCGAAGCTGTGGCTCTGAGACGAGTTTTCGTAGATCTGGCAATTCCCAGTGATAAAGGAAGTCTCCCTGCGTGTCCTCGTGAAGAGTTCTAGTCGTTTGCGTTTCTGGAAAAATTTTTATCCACCCTTTTCGGAAAAATAAAAATAAAAACTTTCAATCCCGAAGCTGTGGCTCTGAGACGAGTTTTCGTAGATCTGGCAATTCCCAGTGATAAAGGAAGTCTCCCTGCGTGTCCTCGTGAAGAGTTCTAGTCGTTTGGGTTTCTGGAAAAAATTTTATCCACCCTTTTCGGAAAAATAAAAATAAAAACTTTCAATCCCGAAGCTGTGGCTCTGAGACGAGTTTTCGTAGATCTGGCAATTCCCAGTGATAAAGGAAGTCTCCCTGCGTGTCCTCGTGAAGAGTTCTAGTCGTTTGGGTTTCTGGAAAAAATTTTATCCACCCTTTTCGGAAAAATAAAAATAAAAACTTTCAATCCCGAAGCTGTGGCTCTGAGACGAGGTTTCGTAGATCTGGCAATTCCCAGTGATAAAGGAAGTCTCCCTGCGTGTGCTCGTGAAGAGTTCTAGTCGTTTGCGTTTCTGGAAAAATTTTTACCGACCCTTTTCGAAAAAATAAAAACAAAAAGTTTCAATCCCGAAGCTGAGGCTCTGAGACGAGTTTTCGTAGATCTGGCAAATCCCAGTGATAAAGGAAGTCTCCCTGCGTGTCCTCGTGAAGAGTTCTAGTCGTTTGGGTTTCTGGAAAAAATTTTATCCACCCTTTTCGGAAAAATAAAAATAAAAACTTTCAATCCCGAAGCTGTGGCTCTGAGACGATTTTTCGTAGATCTGGCAATTCCCAGTGATAAAGGAAGTCTCCCTGCGTGTCCTCGTGAAGAGTTCTAGTCGTTTGGGTTTCTGGAAAAATTTTTATCCACCCTTTTCGGAAAAATAAAAATAAAAACTTTCAATCCCGAAGCTGTGGCTCTGAGACGAGTTTTCGTAGATCTGGCAATTCCCAGTGATAAAGGAAGTCTCCCTGCGTGTCCTCGTGAAGAGTTCTAGTCGTTTGGGTTTCTGGAAAAAATTTTATCCACCCTTTTCGGAAAAATAAAAATAAAAACTTTCAATCCCGAAGCTGTGGCTCTGAGACGAGTTTTCGTAGATCTGGCAATTCCCAGTGATAAAGGGAGTCTTCCTGCGTGTCCTCGTGAAGAGTTCTAGTCGTTTGGGTTTCTGGAAAAATTTTTATCCACCCTTTTCGGAAAAATAAAAATAAAAACTTTCAATCCCGAAGCTGTGGCTCTGAGACGAGTTTTCGTAGATCTGGCAATTCCCAGTGATAAAGGAAGTCTCCCTGCGTGTCCTCGTGAAGAGTTCTAGTCGTTTGGGTTTCTGGAAAAAATTTTATCCACCCTTTTCGGAAAAATAAAAATAAAAACTTTCAATCCCGAAGCTGTGGCTCTGAGACGAGTTTTCGTAGATCTGGCAAATCCCAGTGATAAAGGAAGTCTCCCTGCGTGTCCTCGTGAAGAGTTCTAGTCGTTTGGGTTTCTGGAAAAAATTTTATCCACCCTTTTCGGAAAAATAAAAATAAAAACTTTCAATCCCGAAGCTGTGGCTCTGAGACGATTTTTCGTAGATCTGGCAATTCCCAGTGATAAAGGAAGTCTCCCTGCGTGTCCTCGTGAAGAGTTCTAGTCGTTTGGGTTTCTGGAAAAAATTTTATCCACCCTTTTCGGAAAAATAAAAATAAAAACTTTCAATCCCGAAGCTGTGGCTCTGAGACGAGTTTTCGTAGATCTGGCAATTCCCAGTGATAAAGGAAGTCTCCCTGCGTGTCCTCGTGAAGAGTTCTAGTCGTTTGGGTTTCTGGAAAAAATTTTATCCACCCTTTTCGGAAAAATAAAAATAAAAACTTTCAATCCCGAAGCTGTGGCTCTGAGACGAGTTTTCGTAGATCTGGCAATTCCCAGTGATAAAGGGAGTCTTCCTGCGTGTCCTCGTGAAGAGTTCTAGTCGTTTGGGTTTCTGGAAAAATTTTTATCCACCCTTTTCGGAAAAATAAAAATAAAAACTTTCAATCCCGAAGCTGTGGCTCTGAGACGAGGTTTCGTAGATCTGGCAATTCCCAGTGATAAAGGAAGTCTCCCTGCGTGTCCTCGTGAAGAGTTCTAGTCGTTTGGGTTTCTGGAAAAAATTTTATCCACCCTTTTCGGAAAAATAAAAATAAAAACTTTCAATCCCGAAGCTGTGGCTCTCAGACGAGTTTTCGTAGATCTGGCAATTCCCAGTGATAAAGGAAGTCTCCCTGCGTGTGCTCGTGAAAAGTTCTAGTCGTTTGCGTTTCTGGAAAAATTTTTATCCACCCTTTTCGGAAAAATAAAAATAAAAAGTTTCAATCCCGAAGCTGTGGCTCTGAGACGAGTTTTCGTAGATCTGGCAATTCCCAGTGATAAAGGAAGTCTCCCTGCGTGTCCTCGTGAAGAGTTCTAGTCGTTTGCGTTTCTGGAAAAATTTTTATCCACCCTTTTCGGAAAAATAAAAATAAAAACTTTCAATCCCGAAGCTGTGGCTCTGAGACGAGTTTTCGTAGATCTGGCAATTCCCAGTGATAAAGGAAGTCTCCCTACGTGTCCTCGTGAAGAGTTCTAGTCGTTTGGGTTTCTGGAAAAAATTTTATCCACCCTTTTCGGAAAAATAAAAATAAAAACTTTCAATCCCGAAGCTGTGGCTCTGAGACGAGTTTTCGTAGATCTGGCAATTCCCAGTGATAAAGGAAGTCTCCCTGCGTGTCCTCGTGAAGAGTTCTAGTCGTTTGGGTTTCTGGAAAAAATTTTATCCACCCTTTTCGGAAAAATAAAAATAAAAACTTTCAATCCCGAAGCTGTGGCTCTGAGACGAGGTTTCGTAGATCTGGCAATTCCCAGTGATAAAGGAAGTCTCCCTGCGTGTGCTCGTGAAGAGTTCTAGTCGTTTGCGTTTCTGGAAAAATTTTTACCGACCCTTTTCGAAAAAATAAAAACAAAAAGTTTCAATCCCGAAGCTGAGGCTCTGAGACGAGTTTTCGTAGATCTGGCAAATCCCAGTGATAAAGGAAGTCTCCCTGCGTGTCCTCGTGAAGAGTTCTAGTCGTTTGGGTTTCTGGAAAAAATTTTATCCACCCTTTTCGGAAAAATAAAAATAAAAACTTTCAATCCCGAAGCTGTGGCTCTGAGACGAGTTTTCGTAGATCTGGCAATTCCCAGTGATAAAGGAAGTCTCCCTGCGTGTCCTCGTGAAGAGTTCTAGTCGTTTGGGTTTCTGGAAAAAATTTTATCCACCCTTTTCGGAAAAATAAAAATAAAAACTTTCAATCCCGAAGCTGTGGCTCTGAGACGAGGTTTCGTAGATCTGGCAATTCCCAGTGATAAAGGAAGTCTCCCTGCGTGTGCTCGTGAAGAGTTCTAGTCGTTTGCGTTTCTGGAAAAATTTTTACCGACCCTTTTCGAAAAAATAAAAACAAAAAGTTTCAATCCCGAAGCTGAGGCTCTGAGACGAGTTTTCGTAGATCTGGCAAATCCCAGTGATAAAGGAAGTCTCCCTGCGTGTCCTCGTGAAGAGTTCTAGTCGTTTGGGTTTCTGGAAAAAATTTTATCCACCCTTTTCGGAAAAATAAAAATAAAAACTTTCAATCCCGAAGCTGTGGCTCTGAGACGATTTTTCGTAGATCTGGCAATTCCCAGTGATAAAGGAAGTCTCCCTGCGTGTCCTCGTGAAGAGTTCTAGTCGTTTGGGTTTCTGGAAAAATTTTTATCCACCCTTTTCGGAAAAATAAAAATAAAAACTTTCAATCCCGAAGCTGTGGCTCTGAGACGAGTTTTCGTAGATCTGGCAATTCCCAGTGATAAAGGAAGTCTCCCTGCGTGTCCTCGTGAAGAGTTCTAGTCGTTTGGGTTTCTGGAAAAAATTTAATCCACCCTTTTCGGAAAAATAAAAATAAAAACTTTCAATCCCGAAGCTGTGGCTCTGAGACGAGTTTTCGTAGATCTGGCAATTCCCAGTGATAAAGGGAGTCTTCCTGCGTGTCCTCGTGAAGAGTTCTAGTCGTTTGGGTTTCTGGAAAAATTTTTATCCACCCTTTTCGGAAAAATAAAAATAAAAACTTTCAATCCCGAAGCTGTGGCTCTGAGACGAGTTTTCGTAGATCTGGCAATTCCCAGTGATAAAGGAAGTCTCCCTGCGTGTCCTCGTGAAGAGTTCTAGTCGTTTGGGTTTCTGGAAAAAATTTTATCCACCCTTTTCGGAAAAATAAAAATAAAAACTTTCAATCCCGAAGCTGTGGCTCTGAGACGAGTTTTCGTAGATCTGGCAAATCCCAGTGATAAAGGAAGTCTCCCTGCGTGTCCTCGTGAAGAGTTCTAGTCGTTTGGGTTTCTGGAAAAAATTTTATCCACCCTTTTCGGAAAAATAAAAATAAAAACTTTCAATCCCGAAGCTGTGGCTCTGAGACGAGTTTTCGTAGATCTGGCAATTCCCAGTGATAAAGGAAGTCTCCCTGCGTGTCCTCGTGAAGAGTTCTAGTCGTTTGGGTTTCTGGAAAAAATTTTATCCACCCTTTTCGGAAAAATAAAAATAAAAACTTTCAATCCTGAAGCTGTGGCTCTGAGACGAGTTTTCGTAGATCTGGCAATTCCCAGTGATAAAGGAAGTCTCCCTGCGTGTCCTCGTGAAGAGTTCTAGTCGTTTGGGTTTCTGGAAAAAATTTTATCCACCCTTTTCGGAAAAATAAAAATAAAAACTTTCAATCCCGAAGCTGTGGCTCTGAGACGAGTTTTCGTAGATCTGGCAATTCCCAGTGATAAAGGAAGTCTCCCTGCGTGTGCTCGTGAAAAGTTCTAGTCGTTTGCGTTTCTGGAAAAATTTTTATCCACCCTTTTCGGAAAAATAAAAATAAAAAGTTTCAATCCCGAAGCTGTGGCTCTGAGACGAGTTTTCGTAGATCTGGCAATTCCCAGTGATAAAGGAAGTCTCCCTGCGTGTCCTCGTGAAGAGTTCTAGTCGTTTGCGTTTCTGGAAAAATTTTTATCCACCCTTTTCGGAAAAATAAAAATAAAAACTTTCAATCCCGAAGCTGTGGCTCTGAGACGAGTTTTCGTAGATCTGGCAATTCCCAGTGATAAAGGAAGTCTCCCTACGTGTCCTCGTGAAGAGTTCTAGTCGTTTGGGTTTCTGGAAAAAATTTTATCCACCCTTTTCGGAAAAATAAAAATAAAAACTTTCAATCCCGAAGCTGTGGCTCTGAGACGAGTTTTCGTAGATCTGGCAATTCCCAGTGATAAAGGAAGTCTCCCTGCGTGTCCTCGTGAAGAGTTCTAGTCGTTTGGGTTTCTGGAAAAAATTTTATCCACCCTTTTCGGAAAAATAAAAATAAAAACTTTCAATCCCGAAGCTGTGGCTCTGAGACGAGGTTTCGTAGATCTGGCAATTCCCAGTGATAAAGGAAGTCTCCCTGCGTGTGCTCGTGAAGAGTTCTAGTCGTTTGCGTTTCTGGAAAAATTTTTACCGACCCTTTTCGAAAAAATAAAAACAAAAAGTTTCAATCCCGAAGCTGAGGCTCTGAGACGAGTTTTCGTAGATCTGGCAAATCCCAGTGATAAAGGAAGTCTCCCTGCGTGTCCTCGTGAAGAGTTCTAGTCGTTTGGGTTTCTGGAAAAAATTTTATCCACCCTTTTCGGAAAAATAAAAATAAAAACTTTCAATCCCGAAGCTGTGGCTCTGAGACGAGTTTTCGTAGATCTGGCAATTCCCAGTGATAAAGGAAGTCTCCCTGCGTGTCCTCGTGAAGAGTTCTAGTCGTTTGGGTTTCTGGAAAAAATTTTATCCACCCTTTTCGGAAAAATAAAAATAAAAACTTTCAATCCCGAAGCTGTGGCTCTGAGACGAGGTTTCGTAGATCTGGCAATTCCCAGTGATAAAGGAAGTCTCCCTGCGTGTGCTCGTGAAGAGTTCTAGTCGTTTGCGTTTCTGGAAAAATTTTTACCGACCCTTTTCGAAAAAATAAAAACAAAAAGTTTCAATCCCGAAGCTGAGGCTCTGAGACGAGTTTTCGTAGATCTGGCAAATCCCAGTGATAAAGGAAGTCTCCCTGCGTGTCCTCGTGAAGAGTTCTAGTCGTTTGGGTTTCTGGAAAAAATTTTATCCACCCTTTTCGGAAAAATAAAAATAAAAACTTTCAATCCCGAAGCTGTGGCTCTGAGACGATTTTTCGTAGATCTGGCAATTCCCAGTGATAAAGGAAGTCTCCCTGCGTGTCCTCGTGAAGAGTTCTAGTCGTTTGGGTTTCTGGAAAAATTTTTATCCACCCTTTTCGGAAAAATAAAAATAAAAACTTTCAATCCCGAAGCTGTGGCTCTGAGACGAGTTTTCGTAGATCTGGCAATTCCCAGTGATAAAGGAAGTCTCCCTGCGTGTCCTCGTGAAGAGTTCTAGTCGTTTGGGTTTCTGGAAAAAATTTAATCCACCCTTTTCGGAAAAATAAAAATAAAAACTTTCAATCCCGAAGCTGTGGCTCTGAGACGAGTTTTCGTAGATCTGGCAATTCCCAGTGATAAAGGGAGTCTTCCTGCGTGTCCTCGTGAAGAGTTCTAGTCGTTTGGGTTTCTGGAAAAATTTTTATCCACCCTTTTCGGAAAAATAAAAATAAAAACTTTCAATCCCGAAGCTGTGGCTCTGAGACGAGTTTTCGTAGATCTGGCAATTCCCAGTGATAAAGGAAGTCTCCCTGCGTGTCCTCGTGAAGAGTTCTAGTCGTTTGGGTTTCTGGAAAAAATTTTATCCACCCTTTTCGGAAAAATAAAAATAAAAACTTTCAATCCCGAAGCTGTGGCTCTGAGACGAGTTTTCGTAGATCTGGCAAATCCCAGTGATAAAGGAAGTCTCCCTGCGTGTCCTCGTGAAGAGTTCTAGTCGTTTGGGTTTCTGGAAAAAATTTTATCCACCCTTTTCGGAAAAATAAAAATAAAAACTTTCAATCCCGAAGCTGTGGCTCTGAGACGAGTTTTCGTAGATCTGGCAATTCCCAGTGATAAAGGAAGTCTCCCTGCGTGTCCTCGTGAAGAGTTCTAGTCGTTTGGGTTTCTGGAAAAAATTTTATCCACCCTTTTCGGAAAAATAAAAATAAAAACTTTCAATCCTGAAGCTGTGGCTCTGAGACGAGTTTTCGTAGATCTGGCAATTCCCAGTGATAAAGGAAGTCTCCCTGCGTGTCCTCGTGAAGAGTTCTAGTCGTTTGGGTTTCTGGAAAAAATTTTATCCACCCTTTTCGGAAAAATAAAAATAAAAACTTTCAATCCCGAAGCTGTGGCTCTGAGACGAGTTTTCGTAGATCTGGCAATTCCCAGTGATAAAGGAAGTCTCCCTGCGTGTCCTCGTGAAGAGTTCTAGTCGTTTGGGTTTCTGGAAAAAATTTTATCCACCCTTTTCGGAAAAATAAAAATAAAAACTTTCAATCCCGAAGCTGTGGCTCTGAGACGAGGTTTCGTAGATCTGGCAATTCCCAGTGATAAAGGAAGTCTCCCTGCGTGTCCTCGTGAAGAGTTCTAGTCGTTTGGGTTTCTGGAAAAAATTTTATCCACCCTTTTCGGAAAAATAAAAATAAAAACTTTCAATCCCGAAGCTGTGGCTCTCAGACGAGTTTTCGTAGATCTGGCAATTCCCAGTGATAAAGGAAGTCTCCCTGCGTGTGCTCGTGAAGAGTTCTAGTCGTTTGCGTTTCTGGAAAAATTTTTATCCACCCTTTTCGGAAAAATAAAAATAAAAAGTTTCAATCCCGAAGCTGTGGCTCTGAGACGAGTTTTCGTAGATCTGGCAATTCCCAGTGATAAAGGAAGTCTCCCTGCGTGTCCTCGTGAAGAGTTCTAGTCGTTTGCGTTTCTGGAAAAATTTTTACCGACCCTTTTCGAAAAAATAAAAACAAAAAGTTTCAATCCCGAAGCTGAGGCTCTGAGACGAGTTTTCGTAGATCTGGCAATTCCCAGTGATAAAGGAAGTCTCCCTGCGTGTCCTCGTGAAGAGTTCTAGTCGTTTGGGTTTCTGGAAAAAATTTTATCCACCCTTTTCGGAAAAATAAAAATAAAAACTTTCAATCCCGAAGCTGTGGCTCTCAGACGAGTTTTCGTAGATCTGGCAATTCCCAGTGATAAAGGAAGTCTCCCTGCGTGTGCTCGTGAAGAGTTCTAGTCGTTTGCGTTTCTGGAAAAATTTTTATCCACCCTTTTCGGAAAAATAAAAATAAAAAGTTTCAATCCCGAAGCTGTGGCTCTGAGACGAGTTTTCGTAGATCTGGCAATTCCCAGTGATAAAGGAAGTCTCCCTGCGTGTCCTCGTGAAGAGTTCTAGTCGTTTGCGTTTCTGGAAAAATTTTTATCCACCCTTTTCGGAAAAATAAAAATAAAAACTTTCAATCCCGAAGCTGTGGCTCTGAGACGAGTTTTCGTAGATCTGGCAATTCCCAGTGATGAAGGAAGTCTCCCTGCGTGTCCTCGTGAAGAGTTCTAGTCGTTTGGGTTTCTGGAAAAAATTTTATCCACCCTTTTCGGAAAAATAAAAATAAAAACTTTCAATCCCGAAGCTGTGGCTCTGAGACGAGTTTTCGTAGATCTGGCAATTCCCAGTGATAAAGGAAGTCTCCCTGCGTGTCCTCGTGAAGAGTTCTAGTCGTTTGGGTTTCTGGAAAAAATTTTATCCACCCTTTTCGGAAAAATAAAAATAAAAACTTTCAATCCCGAAGCTGTGGCTCTGAGACGAGGTTTCGTAGATCTGGCAATTCCCAGTGATAAAGGAAGTCTCCCTGCGTGTGCTCGTGAAGAGTTCTAGTCGTTTGCGTTTCTGGAAAAATTTTTACCGACCCTTTTCGAAAAAATAAAAACAAAAAGTTTCAATCCCGAAGCTGAGGCTCTGAGACGAGTTTTCGTAGATCTGGCAAATCCCAGTGATAAAGGAAGTCTCCCTGCGTGTCCTCGTGAAGAGTTCTAGTCGTTTGGGTTTCTGGAAAAAATTTTATCCACCCTTTTCGGAAAAATAAAAATAAAAACTTTCAATCCCGAAGCTGTGGCTCTGAGACGATTTTTCGTAGATCTGGCAATTCCCAGTGATAAAGGAAGTCTCCCTGCGTGTCCTCGTGAAGAGTTCTAGTCGTTTGGGTTTCTGGAAAAATTTTTATCCACCCTTTTCGGAAAAATAAAAATAAAAACTTTCAATCCCGAAGCTGTGGCTCTGAGACGAGTTTTCGTAGATCTGGCAATTCCCAGTGATAAAGGAAGTCTCCCTGCGTGTCCTCGTGAAGAGTTCTAGTCGTTTGGGTTTCTGGAAAAAATTTTATCCACCCTTTTCGGAAAAATAAAAATAAAAACTTTCAATCCCGAAGCTGTGGCTCTGAGACGAGGTTTCGTAGATCTGGCAATTCCCAGTGATAAAGGAAGTCTCCCTGCGTGTGCTCGTGAAGAGTTCTAGTCGTTTGCGTTTCTGGAAAAATTTTTACCGACCCTTTTCGAAAAAATAAAAACAAAAAGTTTCAATCCCGAAGCTGAGGCTCTGAGACGAGTTTTCGTAGATCTGGCAAATCCCAGTGATAAAGGAAGTCTCCCTGCGTGTCCTCGTGAAGAGTTCTAGTCGTTTGGGTTTCTGGAAAAAATTTTATCCACCCTTTTCGGAAAAATAAAAATAAAAACTTTCAATCCCGAAGCTGTGGCTCTGAGACGATTTTTCGTAGATCTGGCAATTCCCAGTGATAAAGGAAGTCTCCCTGCGTGTCCTCGTGAAGAGTTCTAGTCGTTTGGGTTTCTGGAAAAATTTTTATCCACCCTTTTCGGAAAAATAAAAATAAAAACTTTCAATCCCGAAGCTGTGGCTCTGAGACGAGTTTTCGTAGATCTGGCAATTCCCAGTGATAAAGGAAGTCTCCCTGCGTGTCCTCGTGAAGAGTTCTAGTCGTTTGGGTTTCTGGAAAAAATTTTATCCACCCTTTTCGGAAAAATAAAAATAAAAACTTTCAATCCCGAAGCTGTGGCTCTGAGACGAGTTTTCGTAGATCTGGCAATTCCCAGTGATAAAGGGAGTCTTCCTGCGTGTCCTCGTGAAGAGTTCTAGTCGTTTGGGTTTCTGGAAAAATTTTTATCCACCCTTTTCGGAAAAATAAAAATAAAAACTTTCAATCCCGAAGCTGTGGCTCTGAGACGAGTTTTCGTAGATCTGGCAATTCCCAGTGATAAAGGAAGTCTCCCTGCGTGTCCTCGTGAAGAGTTCTAGTCGTTTGGGTTTCTGGAAAAAATTTTATCCACCCTTTTCGGAAAAATAAAAATAAAAACTTTCAATCCCGAAGCTGTGGCTCTGAGACGAGTTTTCGTAGATCTGGCAAATCCCAGTGATAAAGGAAGTCTCCCTGCGTGTCCTCGTGAAGAGTTCTAGTCGTTTGGGTTTCTGGAAAAAATTTTATCCACCCTTTTCGGAAAAATAAAAATAAAAACTTTCAATCCCGAAGCTGTGGCTCTGAGACGATTTTTCGTAGATCTGGCAATTCCCAGTGATAAAGGAAGTCTCCCTGCGTGTCCTCGTGAAGAGTTCTAGTCGTTTGGGTTTCTGGAAAAATTTTTATCCACCCTTTTCGGAAAAATAAAAATAAAAACTTTCAATCCCGAAGCTGTGGCTCTGAGACGAGTTTTCGTAGATCTGGCAATTCCCAGTGATAAAGGAAGTCTCCCTGCGTGTCCTCGTGAAGAGTTCTAGTCGTTTGGGTTTCTGGAAAAAATTTTATCCACCCTTTTCGAAAAAATAAAAACAAAAAGTTTCAATCCCGAAGCTGAGGCTCTGAGACGAGTTTTCGTAGATCTGGCAAATCCCAGTGATAAAGGAAGTCTCCCTGCGTGTCCTCGTGAAGAGTTCTAGTCGTTTGGGTTTCTGGAAAAAATTTTATCCACCCTTTTCGAAAAAATAAAAACAAAAAGTTTCAATCCCGAAGCTGAGGCTCTGAGACGAGTTTTCGTAGATCTGGCAAATCCCAGTGATAAAGGAAGTCTCCCTGCGTGTCCTCGTGAAGAGTTCTAGTCGTTTGGGTTTCTGGAAAAAATTTTATCCACCCTTTTCGGAAAAATAAAAATAAAAACTTTCAATCCCGAAGCTGTGGCTCTGAGACGAGTTTTCGTAGATCTGGCAATTCCCAGTGATAAAGGAAGTCTCCCTGCGTGTCCTCGTGAAGAGTTCTAGTCGTTTGGGTTTCTGGAAAAAATTTTATCCACCCTTTTCGGAAAAATAAAAATAAAAACTTTCAATCCCGAAGCTGTGGCTCTGAGACGAGTTTTCGTAGATCTGGCAATTCCCAGTGATAAAGGGAGTCTTCCTGCGTGTCCTCGTGAAGAGTTCTAGTCGTTTGGGTTTCTGGAAAAATTTTTATCCACCCTTTTCGGAAAAATAAAAATAAAAACTTTCAATCCCGAAGCTGTGGCTCTGAGACGAGGTTTCGTAGATCTGGCAATTCCCAGTGATAAAGGAAGTCTCCCTGCGTGTCCTCGTGAAGAGTTCTAGTCGTTTGGGTTTCTGGAAAAAATTTTATCCACCCTTTTCGGAAAAATAAAAATAAAAACTTTCAATCCCGAAGCTGTGGCTCTCAGACGAGTTTTCGTAGATCTGGCAATTCCCAGTGATAAAGGAAGTCTCCCTGCGTGTGCTCGTGAAAAGTTCTAGTCGTTTGCGTTTCTGGAAAAATTTTTATCCACCCTTTTCGGAAAAATAAAAATAAAAAGTTTCAATCCCGAAGCTGTGGCTCTGAGACGAGTTTTCGTAGATCTGGCAATTCCCAGTGATAAAGGAAGTCTCCCTGCGTGTCCTCGTGAAGAGTTCTAGTCGTTTGCGTTTCTGGAAAAATTTTTATCCACCCTTTTCGGAAAAATAAAAATAAAAACTTTCAATCCCGAAGCTGTGGCTCTGAGACGAGTTTTCGTAGATCTGGCAATTCCCAGTGATAAAGGAAGTCTCCCTACGTGTCCTCGTGAAGAGTTCTAGTCGTTTGGGTTTCTGGAAAAAATTTTATCCACCCTTTTCGGAAAAATAAAAATAAAAACTTTCAATCCCGAAGCTGTGGCTCTGAGACGAGTTTTCGTAGATCTGGCAATTCCCAGTGATAAAGGAAGTCTCCCTGCGTGTCCTCGTGAAGAGTTCTAGTCGTTTGGGTTTCTGGAAAAAATTTTATCCACCCTTTTCGGAAAAATAAAAATAAAAACTTTCAATCCCGAAGCTGTGGCTCTGAGACGAGGTTTCGTAGATCTGGCAATTCCCAGTGATAAAGGAAGTCTCCCTGCGTGTGCTCGTGAAGAGTTCTAGTCGTTTGCGTTTCTGGAAAAATTTTTACCGACCCTTTTCGAAAAAATAAAAACAAAAAGTTTCAATCCCGAAGCTGAGGCTCTGAGACGAGTTTTCGTAGATCTGGCAAATCCCAGTGATAAAGGAAGTCTCCCTGCGTGTCCTCGTGAAGAGTTCTAGTCGTTTGGGTTTCTGGAAAAAATTTTATCCACCCTTTTCGGAAAAATAAAAATAAAAACTTTCAATCCCGAAGCTGTGGCTCTGAGACGAGTTTTCGTAGATCTGGCAATTCCCAGTGATAAAGGAAGTCTCCCTGCGTGTCCTCGTGAAGAGTTCTAGTCGTTTGGGTTTCTGGAAAAAATTTTATCCACCCTTTTCGGAAAAATAAAAATAAAAACTTTCAATCCCGAAGCTGTGGCTCTGAGACGAGGTTTCGTAGATCTGGCAATTCCCAGTGATAAAGGAAGTCTCCCTGCGTGTGCTCGTGAAGAGTTCTAGTCGTTTGCGTTTCTGGAAAAATTTTTACCGACCCTTTTCGAAAAAATAAAAACAAAAAGTTTCAATCCCGAAGCTGAGGCTCTGAGACGAGTTTTCGTAGATCTGGCAAATCCCAGTGATAAAGGAAGTCTCCCTGCGTGTCCTCGTGAAGAGTTCTAGTCGTTTGGGTTTCTGGAAAAAATTTTATCCACCCTTTTCGGAAAAATAAAAATAAAAACTTTCAATCCCGAAGCTGTGGCTCTGAGACGATTTTTCGTAGATCTGGCAATTCCCAGTGATAAAGGAAGTCTCCCTGCGTGTCCTCGTGAAGAGTTCTAGTCGTTTGGGTTTCTGGAAAAATTTTTATCCACCCTTTTCGGAAAAATAAAAATAAAAACTTTCAATCCCGAAGCTGTGGCTCTGAGACGAGTTTTCGTAGATCTGGCAATTCCCAGTGATAAAGGAAGTCTCCCTGCGTGTCCTCGTGAAGAGTTCTAGTCGTTTGGGTTTCTGGAAAAAATTTAATCCACCCTTTTCGGAAAAATAAAAATAAAAACTTTCAATCCCGAAGCTGTGGCTCTGAGACGAGTTTTCGTAGATCTGGCAATTCCCAGTGATAAAGGGAGTCTTCCTGCGTGTCCTCGTGAAGAGTTCTAGTCGTTTGGGTTTCTGGAAAAATTTTTATCCACCCTTTTCGGAAAAATAAAAATAAAAACTTTCAATCCCGAAGCTGTGGCTCTGAGACGAGTTTTCGTAGATCTGGCAATTCCCAGTGATAAAGGAAGTCTCCCTGCGTGTCCTCGTGAAGAGTTCTAGTCGTTTGGGTTTCTGGAAAAAATTTTATCCACCCTTTTCGGAAAAATAAAAATAAAAACTTTCAATCCCGAAGCTGTGGCTCTGAGACGAGTTTTCGTAGATCTGGCAAATCCCAGTGATAAAGGAAGTCTCCCTGCGTGTCCTCGTGAAGAGTTCTAGTCGTTTGGGTTTCTGGAAAAAATTTTATCCACCCTTTTCGGAAAAATAAAAATAAAAACTTTCAATCCCGAAGCTGTGGCTCTGAGACGAGTTTTCGTAGATCTGGCAATTCCCAGTGATAAAGGAAGTCTCCCTGCGTGTCCTCGTGAAGAGTTCTAGTCGTTTGGGTTTCTGGAAAAAATTTTATCCACCCTTTTCGGAAAAATAAAAATAAAAACTTTCAATCCTGAAGCTGTGGCTCTGAGACGAGTTTTCGTAGATCTGGCAATTCCCAGTGATAAAGGAAGTCTCCCTGCGTGTCCTCGTGAAGAGTTCTAGTCGTTTGGGTTTCTGGAAAAAATTTTATCCACCCTTTTCGGAAAAATAAAAATAAAAACTTTCAATCCCGAAGCTGTGGCTCTGAGACGAGTTTTCGTAGATCTGGCAATTCCCAGTGATAAAGGAAGTCTCCCTGCGTGTCCTCGTGAAGAGTTCTAGTCGTTTGGGTTTCTGGAAAAAATTTTATCCACCCTTTTCGGAAAAATAAAAATAAAAACTTTCAATCCCGAAGCTGTGGCTCTGAGACGAGGTTTCGTAGATCTGGCAATTCCCAGTGATAAAGGAAGTCTCCCTGCGTGTCCTCGTGAAGAGTTCTAGTCGTTTGGGTTTCTGGAAAAAATTTTATCCACCCTTTTCGGAAAAATAAAAATAAAAACTTTCAATCCCGAAGCTGTGGCTCTCAGACGAGTTTTCGTAGATCTGGCAATTCCCAGTGATAAAGGAAGTCTCCCTGCGTGTGCTCGTGAAGAGTTCTAGTCGTTTGCGTTTCTGGAAAAATTTTTATCCACCCTTTTCGGAAAAATAAAAATAAAAAGTTTCAATCCCGAAGCTGTGGCTCTGAGACGAGTTTTCGTAGATCTGGCAATTCCCAGTGATAAAGGAAGTCTCCCTGCGTGTCCTCGTGAAGAGTTCTAGTCGTTTGCGTTTCTGGAAAAATTTTTACCGACCCTTTTCGAAAAAATAAAAACAAAAAGTTTCAATCCCGAAGCTGAGGCTCTGAGACGAGTTTTCGTAGATCTGGCAATTCCCAGTGATAAAGGAAGTCTCCCTGCGTGTCCTCGTGAAGAGTTCTAGTCGTTTGGGTTTCTGGAAAAAATTTTATCCACCCTTTTCGGAAAAATAAAAATAAAAACTTTCAATCCCGAAGCTGTGGCTCTCAGACGAGTTTTCGTAGATCTGGCAATTCCCAGTGATAAAGGAAGTCTCCCTGCGTGTGCTCGTGAAGAGTTCTAGTCGTTTGCGTTTCTGGAAAAATTTTTATCCACCCTTTTCGGAAAAATAAAAATAAAAAGTTTCAATCCCGAAGCTGTGGCTCTGAGACGAGTTTTCGTAGATCTGGCAATTCCCAGTGATAAAGGAAGTCTCCCTGCGTGTCCTCGTGAAGAGTTCTAGTCGTTTGCGTTTCTGGAAAAATTTTTATCCACCCTTTTCGGAAAAATAAAAATAAAAACTTTCAATCCCGAAGCTGTGGCTCTGAGACGAGTTTTCGTAGATCTGGCAATTCCCAGTGATGAAGGAAGTCTCCCTGCGTGTCCTCGTGAAGAGTTCTAGTCGTTTGGGTTTCTGGAAAAAATTTTATCCACCCTTTTCGGAAAAATAAAAATAAAAACTTTCAATCCCGAAGCTGTGGCTCTGAGACGAGTTTTCGTAGATCTGGCAATTCCCAGTGATAAAGGAAGTCTCCCTGCGTGTCCTCGTGAAGAGTTCTAGTCGTTTGGGTTTCTGGAAAAAATTTTATCCACCCTTTTCGGAAAAATAAAAATAAAAACTTTCAATCCCGAAGCTGTGGCTCTGAGACGAGGTTTCGTAGATCTGGCAATTCCCAGTGATAAAGGAAGTCTCCCTGCGTGTGCTCGTGAAGAGTTCTAGTCGTTTGCGTTTCTGGAAAAATTTTTACCGACCCTTTTCGAAAAAATAAAAACAAAAAGTTTCAATCCCGAAGCTGAGGCTCTGAGACGA